>MJUT01045760.1:40219-54966 GCA_002080005.1 Gigantidas platifrons | reverse complement strand
GGGGGGTATATAGGATTCACCTTGTCTGTCTGTCCATCCGTCTGTCCGGTCCTTTTTCTGTGTCCTTTCTCTAAGCTTCATGAAACTTTATACACTGACTGGCTATGATGTGTAAACCTCACTATAGACAGGATGTTCTGGTCCATTGAGTTTTCCCAGAGTTACGATCCATTGGACTTAGAAATTTTGACTCTATCCACTATGCACCTTGTCATCACAACTCCTCTGTTATGGTTTGTCAGATACACATGAAAGTTGGTAGATTGTTAGATCCTCATATGCAGATGTGCACGAAGATAGGATGTTCCGGTCCATTGACTTTTGCCAGAGTTATGGTCCTTTGAACATAGAAGTTTTGATGGTGTCCATTATCCACTTCACTGCAACTCCTATGACATTGGTAATTGTTTGACACGAGAGTTGGTACATTTCCAGATTCTTATGTTTATCTGCATGTGAAAATCACCTTATATATGATATATTATTAACTGGCTATATCTGGATTTGTGTGTTAATTTGTATGCAGTCGCAGTCGGTTATTTTTGTTGAAATGTGATTAAACATTATAATTTGACAAATAATATATTTTCCGTGTAGACTTAGTTTTCAATAATCTTGGACACAGTCAGAGTGAAGTGGGGGTATTAGTCCCGCTATGCGGACAGTTCTAGTTTTATTTTTGTAACCGTAATCATCTCTGCTTTTGTATGGATAAAATACAATGTTTTATGCAAATACGAATATGATGAAATTAATTTTGAGGGTCTACACCCTTTCTGCCAGCAAAATATGGACTTTTGAAAAAGTATGGTCTCTCAAATGAGGTTTGATTTATATAGACAATTAAGAGTTATTACATTTTAAAGCAGTCCTACAAAAAAAGGAGGTTATAAAATTCTTCATTGGTCTTACAGAGGTGGAAGACCTAGAGAGGGAGCCACATCAACCTACGGCAGGACACCAGTTTACGGAGGACAGACACCAATGTATGGATCTCGCACACCAATGTATGGCTCACAAACACCATTGCATGATGGGTCTCGTACACCTCATTATGGAAGTCAGACACCATCTCATGAACCAGGCAATCGTACGCCGGGTCAGAGTGCATGGGATCCTGCCAATCCTAATACACCGGCAAGGTAAATATGACCACTAATTACAGGTATACTTGGTGTTAGCCATTGAAATCTTGGTATTTCATACATAAAATGAACTATGAATTTCAAATCTCTTAAATATATATTCAAGTGAATAAGCTGAGTTTTAATTGAATAAAATATCACTATTTTTAAGAAAAGCAGTGATTAATAGGGAAAGAACTATTTATTTATAAAAAAAAAATTGCAAATCATTTTACGTGCGACAAAAATATATTCTTTGTCAGCAAAAACAATAAAACTCCCCAAAAAATCAAAATAAACTTGGCGAGTTGTGTCAAACTAAAGTGAGTTTGAAAGGTTGAATAAAATCAAAACAAAAACAGATGATGTAAGGCTACTTTGTTATGTTAAATTCATAAACAAACCTAGATATGTCAAAACAAAAAGAGGAAATTGTTATGAAAAATATAAAAGTAAAACTTACAAACCGAGATCAAATTATAAATAAAGATGGTGACCATATTATGTTAAATCTTCGTAGAGAAAGTCGAGGACGCATTTATTCATGCATTCAAATCGTCAAAGAGAATATAAAACATGGACATGTAAAAAAAAAAAAAAGGGACTATATTTTGGAAATCTTTTCATATTTCACAGGTTATAGTTAATAAGTGGAAATATTCTTTTCGGCATCCAGCACAAATTGACAACGTATAGCATATCATAGACAATGTTAGAATTAAAACCCTACAAGCACCTTCAACCCTTTTGTAATTGTGAAATGGATAAATTTCCCTGTCAAATAAATATATGCTTAAATTCTTTAACTTTGCAGAGCCAATGATTTTGATTACAATTTTGAATCACCATCACCTGCGAATTATGACACACCAAACCCTGCCACCCCTGGATATTCAGCAGACACACCGAGTCCTACGGGAGGGCCATTTACACCACAGACTCCTGGAACCAGCTATTCTCCTTATGCCAGTCAGTCATCAGCCTCTCCAGGGAGCTATCATTGTAAGTTTTATTTGTAGCAAAGGATATTCATAGGACCGTATAAAATCTAGAGGGCTATCGTGGTCGTGATCATATGGTCGTTGGATTTATAACTACCTGTGTAATCAGTGCCTATCACCACTAACATTGTGAGAGCGAATCCCGCTCAGGCGAGGCATTAAACACCCTAACCCAACATTATAAAATCTACATTGTATTTATACCATAGGATATCTACATTGTATTTATACCATAGGATATTTCAGTAAAAATAGAATTGCTGCCTGACTACATCTTTTTTTTCAGAAATAGTGGCCTGAGAACCAAGTATTTAATTTTATTTGGCCTAAATCTTTTTTACATTTTTTTGCAGTCATAAATATAAGAAAGGTAGAAGAGGCATGATGAAGAAATTATAAATCAGTTAAAAAATATTCCCTGAACATTTCAGATATTTGCAAACATAAATCTATAATTTTACCGTCACAAATATTTGTGTATTTTCAGCTCCTAGTCCTGTCAGTGGAGGCTTTGGAGGCAGTTCACCTAGTCCTTTAGGATATCAGACTTCACCATCCCCTGGATTTAATGCTGGAACCCCCTCACCTTTGGGGTACAGTCCTATGACACCAGGGGCACCATACACACCACAAACACCTGGTATGTTTATGGACCATGGTATGTCAGATTGGCACACGACAGAGATAGAGGTCAAGATCAAAGAAACGCACGACGATACAAATCTTATATTCCAGAAAGGTCAAATTAGGAGTGTATCAGTAAGTTTATTTTTGTAATGATGGGCAATCAGTTGAAAATTTAGACTGGTTCACGTACTAGATATATATCAGGAATATTCATATATCAAAACAGGTAGGGTCCTACACCATATGTATTTTTGAAATGGAGGTTGTACTATATTTAGAAATATGACATCATTTATGGGGTGGTTTCTCCTGGCATTCCCTTGTGCAATGTCAACAATAAGAGATCTCTGAAAAAATTGTCAGACTACAAAGACATAATTTATGTGGTGTTAAGTGTGATTCAATTGACTTTGGTTCTTCCATACCTGCCTGTGCATGACATGTACCCTTTTGTTAAAGGCAAGGAACCAGTCTGTGGACAATTAAACATTGATGGTTGACAGTCTCAATAACCACAAGATGATTACTCTTCTAGACCCTCACAAGATTTATTACACAAAGACAAGACAATGATGGTTGCTTAAGGAAATCTAGTTCTTGACTTGGGACAGGCATGAAAATGTGGTTTTGTGAAACTACATGTCTATTGACAGTACCTGGTATAAGCATTGTATTTGGGTTTGTTTTTTTAAATATCAGGAAATAATGGTGATAATAATACATTTTTAATAAATGAGATGAGAAAGTAAACAATTTTTTTTTGCAATTTGGTCATCTTTCAAGAAATAAGTAGTAAGTAAAGATTGTTTATGCCATGTTAGCCATTTTTCTGCTGCATCATGTTCAGAACAAATTATATACAAGTATGACGTCAAATACATTATGACGTTACCAATGGGAAAAAAGTCAGTTCTGAAGGTCTCGACATACATTGTCACATGTATCACAGCTCGTCTTATCAGACTCGTTCCTATACTAGAGATAACGTCTGTCTCGACATTCATAAGTGACGTTATTCTATATGTATATACTAGATATTTATTGTCTATCTGACATTTTCAGGGTGGAATGTGTTCAGTATATGTACCAGAACAGGATAAAACTATAAATATTGCATCAGAACATCTAGAACCAGTACCACCAGAAAAAGGAGATAGGGTATGGTATTATAAAATACAATTTATTTGGAAATTGAACAAATTTATTAACCAAAGCTGTCATTATTTCTCACCAAATTTTAACGATTAAATTTACTTTATGATGAGAAATTATTGTGTCTTCTTTCAAGTTATTTTTATTCAAAAATTGGAATGAATATTATGAAATATTGTTTTAACCTCAACAAACTTATTCTCGCCAATGATATATCTGAAAAATTGCTGCTTTAGCTTGAAGCAACAATCACTTGCTACCCATGCTATTATCAGTGCATATCACCACTTAAGTTGTGGGTTTGAATCCTGCTCATGGCAAGATGTACCTGATACAACATTATGCAATAAAGTTTGTCTGTGGCTTGTGGCATGTCAGTGGTTTTCTCCGTGTACTCCACTTTCCTCCACCAATAAAACTGACCACCATGGTATAGCTGAAATAATTTTGAAAATGGCATTAAACACCATAACTCCTAATCATTAATTTTTTTTTAGATGTTTGTTATGCTTTTACCTTCATGTTTGCATCATCATTATTTTTATATTTGGATTGTCCCTTAACTACCACCTAAAATCTCTCATGACATGGGTACTGTATTGTGTGTTTCTGTTACCTTGTCATGTTTTATATTTCAGGCTAAAGTGATAACTGGTGATGAGAGAGAATTAGTGGGGACATTACTAAGTATTGACAGTGGTGAAGGAGTGCTAAAAACTGAAGATTCACAGATCAAAATGTTACCATTACGTTTTCTATGTAAAGTTGCTCACTGATGGACGATTCTCTTAAACCTGAAGATGATCTGTTGTAAATTATTGACTCTTGTACATTACGGAATTGACAGCTGTATATTATGGAAAATATTAAAGCATAAAAGATAGTTATCAAAACAATGTACCTGGATGAACTTGAGATACTTGCATGAAGATAGCGAGGTCTTAAAACCAGTTTGTTTTTCACTGTTAAATTAGTATTATGGTGGTTTCTACCAAGTAGAAAATGTTTTTCATCGATTATTTGATTTCATTAATTGCATTATGCTGTATACGCATTTGTCTTGCAGACTTGAAAAAATTGAAGCTTATATTTTGTATTTTTTTCTTTTCATTATCATTGAATGCACATTCTTCATGAATAAAAATGTGTTGTCAATGACAACAGTAAACAATGTTCTTAATAGTTGGAAAGTATTTGAAAAACATTTCACATGCTTGATATCAAGAAACCCATTATTATTTTTTTGTATGTACAATGTAGTAAGAGATTGCTTGCTATTAAACGAAATAAATAATTTAATTGAAATGAATATAAAACTGTTCATGTTTATTTCAGTCTTGTCAAACATAATAAAGATGGGAATTTGTAAACATTTTATTGATTATTTCATGTTAATCTTTATTTACCTTTGAAATTTTATAGGATTAGGATTATGGTGTTTAATGCCACTTTCAACAATATTTCAGCTATATCGTGGCGGTCAGTTTTATTGAAGGAGGAACCGGAGTGCCAGGAGAAAACCACCAACCTGTTGCAAGTCACTAACAAACTTTATCATATAATTTTGTATCTAGTACACCTCGCCAGAGCAGGATTCGAACTCACAACTTAAGTAGTGATAGGCACTGAATGCACAGGTAGTTGTATATCCTACTACTATATGATCACGGCCACGACTGCCAATACAGTTTTATATAAGGTCAGCAGACTATTGATCATGTTTTTTTTCTTTTCTTCACAAAATAAACGGAGAATTTGAATTTCATTGCTTTACTGATGGTAGGTAGGTTACGGTGTTTAATGCCACTTTCAACAATATTTTAGTTATATCGTGGTGGTCAGTTTAATTGGTGGAGGAAACCGGAGTACCCAGAGAAAACTGCTGACAAACTTTATCACATAATGTTGTATGGCGTACACCTTGGTCTGAACGAGATTTGAACTCACAACTTTATTGGTCATAGGCACTGATTGTACAAGTAGTTATGAATCCAAATACCATACGATCACCACATGGCCCCAATTACTTTACTGGAACAAGGGACAAACATCTAGGATCACCATTTAACATTTCTGCCAAGTTTAATTTCAATTGGTCAGTGGTTTGTGAGGTTATTTGCTTAAATATTTTCTGTGTTAGTATTACAATTTGGTCATGTCATTCTGTGATGTGACCATCGTCTTTTTGCAATAGGGCCTAGATATCACTGTATGATATATGCATATCGCATTATGGGCTTCAAATTCCTTTCGAGACAAACATGAACGTGTGTCATCTTTATTCAATGAAGATTGTTAATCTAATATGATGGTCAATGCACATGTGCACATAATAATCACAGGAAACCAAATAAAAATCTGAATTTACACATGTATTAGTCTAATTGAATACCAGTTAAATTGTCATGCATATTATTACTAGCTTGTAAGCTGTGTGCTCTACATTTACCCAGTTCGGATGATGTGTACACAGAAGTGAAACTGAGTCGTGATATATTCAAAATATCAACATTCTTCCAGCATATCTGCCACGTAAAGCTGAAAACAAGGACATGGAGAGCAAAATGCTTCATGGTAATTAATTAATAAAAATAAGGTATTTGACGAGATGTCTTGGATCAATTAGCCACTTCACAATCTTGGGATATAGTGAGCGAGTGTTTGTATTACTCATTAGACACATTTTTCAGATTCCGAGCCAACCCCTCTTTCTCCTTAATGCTGTGTGCTTGCCACAGAAGCAACATATTTCGATTTTATAGCCTTTGGTTTGACCTGAACATGGCTTGAACTGCCCTTAAAGCGAGCATGCTAACTGTTACACCACTGGTGCAGTTTCTTGGGATATAAAAATAAACAATGTAAGCCATATAGGTATTTAATACATGTATTTTATTTTTTATCGGTACATCAATGATTTCTTTCTCTTATAAACATGATAAAGTGACATCATATCAACTACAATGATACTAAAACAATGGTCAAATTCTGAATAAAAATCCTACCTAACTACTACTATAAAAAAATTACTGACCAAGAATTAACAATAACATACTACTGTATAGTGGGTTGGTTAGACGGAGGGGGCAAATTTTGGTGGTCGTATAGTGGTATGGTATTGTCTGGAATATTTGAAACAATTCACGTCTGCTCTCTACAATACACATTTCTCGCCATAATGATAGTGTAAATTCTTAATCACAATGATGTTTGTAACAGAATACAAGTCAAGTTCACAAGAGTTCTTACCTGAACGGGTTTTAGAAAAGAAATGACCTAAAGGTACAAATTTCAAAGTTTTATTAAAATAGGGTTTTAATATACCACTGAACCTATAGCTACAAGTCATTAATTTCGACATACAAGAATTAAAGATGTCATTTTCAATATAAAATACATGAAGTGTAAAGTAAAATGAATGCCAAATATTGAAAATAGAAAAAAAAACACCATTTATCGTTGTACACCTCCCCTAAAATACTGTATTTTTGCATTTAATTGTAGTTTAGTACAGACAGGAGAGGTGTATGAACTGTTAATTCATAATGTATGTATTAAAATTATTCATACCATATATAAACACATGCAGGATTGCAAGTTGGGGGTGTACAATTTGTAGATGAGGAATCTTTGGTCTCCAGCAGGACCAGGACAGTCCCTCCCCCCAAAAAAAAATCTCCTGAGAATTAGTCATTAGAGGTTATAAATGAATATAAAGTTAATTGTTAGTTTTTAACAAGAGGCGATCAGCAGTCAGAAAATCTGTCCGTAAAAAATATGTTGAAACATTTTGCACTTTGAATTTTACGAATATGATAAAATTTTGAATACAATAAATTTTTTACTTCTATTCCAATGACTTTATCTTTAGCATTTTTAATAAAACTGCCACAATTTTCTCCCCATAAAAATAAGTCACTGTATACTGGCAAGAGGTTTTTGCAAAATGGGTGTTCTCCCCTTCCAAGATCAATTTAAATGATCAACGATCAGATTAATTCCCATATTTTTAGTCACCTATGATTTTCTCAAGATCAGTTGCAATAAATATCAAATTGAGTTTTTAGTCTTAACTGAAAAATAAAAAAATATCCTTATAACCATATGTTTTAACTTTAATCTAATTTACTTTATTTTCAAATAATCAAAAAAAAGAAGACACATTCTTGTAATTTACAAAAAAATATTTTATGTGACGAATAAAAAATTGTCAGGTTTGGCTTTTAAGAGATATCTGATTTCTATTTTTTATGCAATGATCAAACAAGATATAAAAAAATTGTATAAATTAAAACTGAAAAATATACATGGGAGAAAATCTAAAATATATTAATGGCAGCTTTGAATAGAAAAAAAAATGTCATGTCTAAATTGTTTGTTTTGGTCAAAAAGAAATTTAAATATCTAAAAAAAAATATACTCGATAAAAAACTTGTTATCAAAAAATATTTTAAGATTGAATAAAATCATGCTTTGCAATTTCCTTCCATCAAATGACACATTTTGAAGTGTGTATTTTCTTAAAGTACATATTACCATTAAAATAGCCATTTTAAGTCAAATTAGAATATAACAAAAAGCTCAAAACAGCAACAACAAAAAACAGAAGCTCTCCAGACCCAGTATCGTTCACTTCATTTATATTGGCAATGAAGAAAACTTTTGAAGTTCTTCACAGATGGCAAGTCATATTGGATTTTAAAATAAATTACAATTTTGGTAGATGTTTACCCTAGTATTAATTATGGATGAATTGGTTTTGATTTGCGAAATTGTTTCCGAGAAGAATCTGTTGGCATTTATCTTGGATTTCAAACCTGCACAAAATTAGGAGTTTGATGGAGGTCTTTCTTCCCTAGTATTATTTGTGCATGATTTGGTTTTAATATGTCAAATGGTTTCTGAGAAGAAACTATATTTCCCATAGGGTCCTATGTTAAAATAAGTTCTGCGATTGTGGCCATCTTTTTTGTCCAACTAGTTGAGAATCGTTTGAGGAATATTCTAACAATATCACAATTTAATCCTCAAAATGGCTGGTTAGGAGATTTTTTAATTTTTAATAAATTCGAGAAAAGTACTGGCAGCCATGTTGAATTTCCGATCAGCCCCACAGAAAAAAACTTTGTAAACTACCACCTAATGAACACGTACTTATAATATATGTCGTTCCTTTCATTAAACTGGAAATGCTGTTCAAATTTCAGTTTATTTAATAGGTGAGAAAATGACGCTTCATTGGCTCTGTAGGTGTGTTTTACCCTATGCAGTCTGTCAAGCGACTCCTGATTTTGAGCTGTTCCTGATTTTTCCTGAATTTGTTAGATAAACTCCTGATAACTCCTGATTTTGAACTTTTTCCCCACAAAAAAAAATAACATAATAATATGTTGAAATTATTTTAGTGTAAAGCATCTTATCAATAAAAGGAGGTGTGGAAAATGGCCTAAGTAAGACCTTTTAGCCTGGCAATTACATTCTGATAATGACCTTCATCTGGAATCAAAAACACTATGCTTAAATTTATATATTATGGCCTGAAAGTTCTTACTTTGAGGGGAGGAAGGTGGCCATTTTTTTTGCATTTTTTTGTTTTGTATGGTTTTATCACTTTTTATATACATAAAAAAAATTCCTAATAATCTCCTGATTTTTAACTAAAAACCCTCCTGTTTTCCTCATTTTTTTAAGCCAAAAAGTGCTTGACAGACTGCCTATGTTCTATTTATAGTAACAACAGCATGTTGGATGATGCGCGGGATCATGGGATACAACTTTGAAAGTATACACTCTAACGATGATTCAGGTCAACTGTGGTTGAAATTAGACTTGTGGTTTCTGAAAAGATTTGGCTTAAAAAATTATGACCCATGTGATGGCAAAAGCTTTTGGTCATGTGATGAAAAAAGCAATTCTTAATATTATCTTTGTGCAATTAGCTAAATAAATTCTATGCAGACACACCTGTTTAATACAGTAAAAGAAAGATATCATTATGAATTTTGAAAATGTAAATATTTATGTGGATTGCTCATTTAAATATGATGCTTTACAGTAAAATATTTGAAAAGTTTTTTTTTTACCGGAGTGTCATGCAAATTTTTCTAGGTAAATTTACATATATTGTCGGCAATAATAATAAAATAGGTCAAGATGACTTAATTTTCATCTTCTTAAAATCCATGGGTTATAGTAAAAATGAACTATGGGAGTCTTAAAAGATAAACAACATAACAAGTAACAAGTGCCCTATATAAGAAATAAAAAGCAAAACAAATTAACAGGATAAGGAACAAGTCGGAACACATGAAAATGTCTCGCCAAGGAAATTGTCGGAACACATGAGCATGTCTTGCCAAGGAACTTGTCAGAACACATTAACATGTCTCGGCAAGGAACTTGTCGGAACACATGAACATGTCTTGCCAAGGAACAAATCAGAACACATGAACATGTCTTTCCAAGGAACTTGCCGGAATACATGAATATGTCTTGCCAAGGAACAAGTCAGAACACATGAACATGTCTTGCCAATGAAAAGTCAGAACACATGAACATGTCTTGCCAAGGAACAAGTCAGAACACATGAACATGTCTTGTCAAGGAACAAGTCGAAACACACAATGTCATTTCAATGTTGAAATAACTTGGAAAACAATGTCTGACATTATATCAATGTTGAAATGACTTGTGTGTCTGCTGGGATATAGATTTGATATTCTGAACAATCATTGATGTCAAATGTCACTTGCAGAAGAAAAAAAAATTATGTCTCGCAAAAAACAAAATAACAAAACATTATACACAAATATTCTAACAGATTGATATAAAAACAATTATTTGTGAATAAGGATAAAACTAAAAATTCAGCAAAATGGTGTCATTATGAATTTGACATATATTTTAATAAGTGTCATGCAGTAGAAAAAGAATTCAATAGATTCATTGCTAAATAAAACAAACAACCTTATCTCTGGTATGGTCATGGAAATATTGTATCTAAGATACGTTTCCTAATTAAAACTTAACAAAAAATCAACAAAAATGAACTGACCTATTTTTTTATATGCATTTTTTTGTACAAATATTAATAAAGTATTCATATACATGTAAATTAGTATTGTTGTACACAATCTTATTAATACCTGAGAAAAGAAATGAAATACTTGTCTATGTATAAGTCAAAATAACACTGCTTGGTGTATGGCAGAGTGGTACTACTGCGAAAGTACTGCTATGGCAGAGTGGTACTACTGTGAAAGTACTGCTATTCATTGACACCAATTGTCGTGGTTTCCACAAAGTGCATTGATCCTTGGGTTCTTGAATTTGTGGTTTCAAACACTACATGCAACAATCAATGGGAAAAAAAATGTATTTCGTTGGATTTCAATTTTCGTGGTTAAAGTGAACCATGAAATCCACGGAAATTAGAACTCCATGATTAATGATGATGTCACGGTATCAACATTTTATTTATAGATATCAAGTTTTCTTATTGTACAAGTTTTAGTACCTGAACGTATGATAAAACCTTAATAAGGTTTAAACAGATGAACAAAATCAAAGGTATATCCCAAAATGCAACTTTGTTTAGTGACATAAAAAATAAAGGTCTATGCCATATGCAACATGATACAACTGCAGCAAGTAAACAAGGGATTCCTACTGCATCAGTTAAGCTGATAGCAGAAATCTGCTGGAATACTACCAGAAGCCCTTGTCACAATAAAAAAAATTTGAAATGATTTAGCACTTTTTAGCCTCTTTCTGAAACTGAAAGAGTTAGAGGACATTAGAAAAACAAATCTGTTGGATTACTACCAGAAGCCCTTGTCACAATAAATTGAATGAAAAAAAAACTGCACAAAATAAGACTGAAAAGTAACAAAAATAAAAATTTTGAAATTCTCCTCATTTTGATCCTTTTTTTGTCAAAAATGATAATATTATATAATAACGCTATGCATATTTCTGAAAGTGAATTCCTAAGGAATGCTTTAAAAAAGAATTCCTCAAATAGTAAATACTCCACATACAAACAAGAGAAAACACCCTTTTCAGCATCTTGGAACCTCTTGTTTAGAAACAGGTATGGCTGTAATCCCCCTAGTCATTCCCAATCTTTATTCTGTGAAGAGGATCATATCATGGTGTTCAAATGTCGGAAGAGTCTATCACCTAGAACAAAAGTTATTGCACAAAAATCCATTACATGTGTATGTCTAGAAGTACGATGGCAACGACGACAGACCCATAACATATGTCCGCCAAATTTTTGCAGTCGTATAAAAACTGGTTAATGGCATCAGACAAAACAAATTATTAATACCTATGTTTTATGGATTAAGCTTGTATTATTAAAAAAAATAACTTATTTGCTAACAATCAATAGACCTAGGTGTTTAGTTTCCTTTCTTCCTAATGGATATACATCCTGAACATTTTTTTTCAAATCTGACCCAAGTATAAATAACAACAAAAACGGTATATGTGTTTATACATGTACTGCAATTAATTTTTTGGGGTATAAAGTTTATAAAATCAAATTCATATTCTGAATCAAGTATCTTGTGGTCTGGTACATAAAATACATTTTAAAAATAATCTTTTATTCTGGTATGCCAGTCTCTTTAAATCAAAACCACAAGAAAAAAGTATGTGCTGTATTTTTTGTTCACAGGATATTTGACCAATCAAAATTGCTGAAGTAAAGTAACTTAAGTTATTAGCAAATGATTTTGTTTTAACTGGATTCTTATACAAAATGCATACTGAAATGTTGTCCCAAAAAGGATATACTAAATAAAAATTAATTATTACATGAACATAAAAAAACATTAATCTCATATTCAAATTCCAAATTATTCTCAGTTAATAATCTATTTTGACAAGACTTCTGTGAAGTAAACGAAAACCAACAAAAAAAGTCACCAATACATTATAAAATATGCAATATATATTGATTCAAGATGGCTTCTTTTCACAAAAAATAACAATGTCTCCAAAAATTTCAATTTTATTTTGCATAAAATAATATTTTATTTGAGAGAACTGGGTGAACTTAATATAAAATATAATTATCTATGAGGCAACATATTTAACTAATGCTTTACAAAACAACACTGATTACTGGCCATACATTATTCATCTAATTAAATACAGTCAAACCTGCCCATGCAGTCACCTCTATTAAGCAGTCACCTGTATTAAAAGGTCACATCTTTCTTGTCCTGTCATATAAAATTTCATATGAATTGAACCTCTTTTAAGAGGTCACCTTTCTTAAGAGACCATTATTTCTTTGTACCAAAGGTGACCACTTAATACAGGTTTGGCTGTATATTGTATTCAGTCTTACAGAAGCTGACAAGAGGTAACAAAACAAATCCCTGAATGGTTAATCTTAATACATATCGTATATTATACACTTAGAAATCTTTGCAGTGGTTTTATTTTTGTTTAGAAGCATAATAGAGTTCACAAAAAATAAATAAGAAAATAACATTTACCACCAGTGCCTTTTGTGAGTACCAAAGGGTTAGGGTTAGGATGTTTAACGCCACTTTCAATAATATTTTAGCTATATCGTGGCGGTCAGTTTTATTCGTGGAGGAAACCAGAGTACCCTCAGAAAATCACCAACCTGCCACAAGTCACTGACAAACTTTATTACATAATGTTGTATCAAGTACACCTTGCCATGAGCTGGATTTGAACTCATATTACTGATTGCATAGGTAGTTGTAAATCCAACTACCATACAATCATGATCATGACCGTTCCTGAGTGTCAAAGGTAGATTGAAACTGTATGAAATGCATACATTATACAGTGGTATAATTTTCTATCCTCTGGGTCACCTGGGGCGGTCATTGTTGTGATCACTATAACCAGCTCCTCCTCCCCCACAAACATGTTGGGTTTTTTAAAACATATGCCCAACTGTCGTTATATTTAAACTCATCCAAGGAATTAGCATGGCAAGTATGCCTTCATTTAAACATTTTTTTTAATATGATAAATTTAAAAATGATTGTATTAACAAAATTCTGACATGGCTAGGGAGATAAAACTAGAGGCTCTGGAGAGCCTGTCATCGCTCACCTGGTAATAATTGGCAGGGTAAATCCTTAGGAACGTGAAGTCTAACAAAGATTCATATTTTCTTGCGACTTAAGACACAATTTGCTTACTATTGAATGTGTGCTCCATAAATTCTGAAAACCTAAAGTCAAAATTAAAATCTCCCATGGTAAGTATATTAGACTGCTTAAGTTTTAATTCTTGAAGAAGGTTATCAACAAGCATATTTTTCAAGTCTTTCTGTTTGCAGATAGGAGCAGCATAGAACAAATCAAGTCAACTGGCTTGGTACTTTCTGAGAAGTACAAATTCCCATTGGGTCTTGTAGGCTTCTATGTTAAACTTTGTTCGTCTATGGTGGCCATCTTGAATTTCCAATCGGAACCAAATTTACAATTTAGGTAGAGGACCATCCATAGATCATTCACACCAGAAAACAAATTCAATTGAATCAGTATTTTCTGACCAGGAGATTTTTAAAGATTGACGAATCAGAAAACATTATCTACCCCTGGCAGCCATGTTTAATTACCGATCAGCACCAAAATTACAATTCTGGTAAAGGACCTACCGGTATGTTAAACTTCATCCGTCAATGGAGGTCACCTTGAATTTCCAATCTGCACCAAAATAATAGATCAGGTGTAGAACCATCCAAGTAACATTCATATAATGCAAAATATTCAATTTGTTAAGTAGTTTCTCACAAAAAGGTTTTTCAATGAAATTCCCATACAGTCCAATGGTCCGCTGATGG
>MJUT01045760.1:13754-25100 GCA_002080005.1 Gigantidas platifrons | reverse complement strand
CACAGGAGGTAACAATACTGCTTAAGTTGGAGTTAAACACCAATCAATCAATCATTACCTTACAACCTACACAGGAGGTAACAATACTGCTCAAGTTAGAGTTAAACACCAATCAATCAATCATTACCTTACAACCTTCACAGGAGGTAACTCCATAATGAAATCCTGAGGCTCTGTCTCCACAAACTTTACATGGTACAAATGGCTGTTTAGGTGTATTAGAGTCTGCTGGCTGAATGATGCTCTCTACTGCAACACAATGTACAAAAAAGATTAACATTATAGATTTTGATAGCTTTGGGGCCATAAAAGGTAAAGAAATTATATTTTTCTTAAAATTATTGTAGTTCATGAGTAATTGTGTGCATTTTGGAACATTACTGCACAGGACTGATATAGATATAAGACTTTGAAGTGGGTAAATATAATTAAGACTACACAAGTATTGTAATTTAACCATACTTATGTCATATCACTGACTATTACGTGATTCAATCCCATAAAGAATGTCACAAATTTTATAAACCATTGTAGAAACTGGCATGATTTTAATAAAAATCATATTTATTTATATTTTTTTTCTTTTAATTCATTGTAGTCTATATATAATTAAAAAAAAAGTAAATTTGAAGTTAATTGTCCTTATACAACCAAGATATACAATGTAGGTTCATATGTTAGTACTATATTTTTAATGCAAATTTTCATTTTATTAAAATACTGACCCAACTTTTTTTCTTTTTTTTTTACATCTTTTCGTTTAATTAATTATTCAAAAACAACAGGGGGCCCGGGTGGCTCAATGAATTAGGTCGTTGGATCTAACAACTCATACAAGCCTATCACCAATACGGCATGGGTTCACACCCAGCTTTGTAAATTACAACTAGAGGCTCACATGAGCCTGTATCGCTCACCTGACATAACTAAGTCCTCTTAAGAATGTCTGCATGTCGAATACATCTAAGTTACTATTCAAATCCCATAGGGTTCTATGTTAAAACTAGGTCTGCTCATGGCAGCCATCTTGGATGGAGGTAGTAGTCATTGGACACAATTTTAAAAGTATACTACCCAATGACCATCCATGCCATATTTGCTTTCAATTGTCTGACTGGTTTCAGAGGGAAGACTTTTAAACAATTTTCCCATAGGGTCCTATGTTAAAACTATGTCCACTGACTGCGGCAATCTTGGATGGAGGTCGGGCTCACAAGACATAATTTTGAAAGTTGACCACCTAAGGACCATTCATGCCATGTTTGCTTTAAATTGACTTGCTGGTTTCAGAGGAGAAGACTTTTAAACATTTTTTTCATAGGTCCTATGTTAAAACTAAGTCGAGTCATGGTGGCCATCTTAAATTTCCGATCAGCAAACGATTCACAAGTTTAGTACAGGATCACCCAATGATCATTCCTGTAAAGTCACAATTCAATTGGCTTAGTGGTTTCTAACAAGAAGATTTTTAAAATTTCGACCAATCAGAACACATTATGGGCCCTGGCAGCCATGTTGGATTTCCGATCAGCGCCAAAAACAAAAATCTTGTATATGACCATCTAATGAACATTTCTGCCAAGTTTGGTTCAAATCTGTTTCGTGGTTTCAGAAAAAAAATATGAAAATGGGAAATTACAGTACAGCTCAAGGCATGGTCTGATAAATGCCAGGTATGCCTCCAATACCTGGCATGCCTGGCATGAAGTCATAAAACTGGAGTTATTTAATATACAACTCATAAATTAATCATATTAAGATATTTTCTGGTGAAGCCACAGGTAACATTTCCCTGTTCACCTGGCCAGGTAGAAAATACATGTACAGGAAATGATTATTAATTATTAGTGTTTGATAACAATGTAATACAATTGAGAAATTTAATTGAAATATTTCTTTATGAAGAGATATCAGAATAAATAGGAAAATATTTGTAAAATTTAAATTATTTGTAGTAGAGAATAATTATTATTATTGTTTTTTTGTCATGAAATTGTAAGAGACATTGAACTGAAAATTTAAAACTGCATAGCATGCATAAAGTTATAATTTTGTAGATGTTCCTTTCATTTGCATCAATTTATGCAGAAAAAATATTTGCATTTAAAAAAAGATAAAAAAAAAAAAAATTAAATATGAGAGGCTCAGAAATTTAAATTATGAATTTACACATGTCACAGTTTAAAAAATAAATGAATTTAGTTATATTTTAGCTTACATTAAATATAGTTTTGCTGTCAAAATTCAAACCTTACTGGATACATTTGAAAAATCAAATTATATTGATAATTGTGTAGTTACAGTCATGGAACATAATTATTCACCAGCCTCGATTTTTTACTATATGTTTCATATGAACCCACATTTTTTTCAAAAAATTATGTTAAAGCTATCTCTGGGCAGATTTTTATGAAATTTATTTCAAGACATGCAGAATTCTTTGAATTTTATTTGTTTATCTGATAGTAATTTTTGTCTTTAAATTATAAGAAAATAAAGGCAATCTGATGGAAAATCATGCTATAATAACCAAAAAATATTTAAATGTTTCTGCTTCTTCTGGTGCAAAAATATTCAAAATCTGTTTAGAAACATGACTTCACAATAAAAAAAATTTTAAATGTGGTTTTATATGAAATATATAGCATAAAATTGAGGGTGGCAAATAATTATGTTCCATGACTGTATGTTAATTGCATAATTTTCTATGACAAATAGGCTGTGTAATTACAGATTTTCATAGATATAAAGAAATAAAAAAATACCTGAAATGATTAGCTTTGAAAGGGGTGTTTTTAAAAGATATATTTAATGTAAAAAAATCAAAATTTAAATAAATGAGAAATTAAGAAGGAAAGGGATTGGGATAATCTTTTATTTATTGTTTTCTAACCAGATATATTGTTCAATAAACAACTCTTTTCATGTTTATGACACTCACTACAGCATTTACAGGAAACAATTAAAAATTAATTTTATATGGATTATAAATTTATGACAAAATATTCTTGCATAAAAAAGTTTTAAGTTTTTTTTACATGTTAAAAATGGCATTGTTTATGGCAAAATTAAAAATTAAATTAATTTTTATATCATGTTTATGGACTAAAGTTATCAAAATAGTTTCAACATACAAAACAATATAAAAGTGCTATCAAAACAAATTAGATATTGATTAAAGGGTCACCGATTAAAGATACTTTGTTACTCAAGTCTTTTGATTGATATTAAAAAGAAGTAGGGTAAATAATACAATTAACATTTGTTGACTATTTTCCCAATAATTATTCCAACAAAATTAATAATACAAAAATATTAAAGGTCCACATGAAAGCTTCATGGGATTTTGAAAATTCATTATATGAAATTTGTTTCAAATGCTTTATTTTTTTAATGTAATTCCCAATATAAGCCCTAAATTTTTTTTTATTCATAATTTTACAATCTTATTCTCAATGAAAACATTCATCTGAAAATATTCTTCATATACATGTAACTTATAAAATACAAAGGTAAGTCACCTGTGAGTGATGGTTTTACCTGTACATGTAATTAGTCATTTCCTGTTGTATATTGGAACCACAGGTGATACCGTGGAGATGCAGTGTTTTCCCTAAGAACAGGCAGCAGGCCAAATTGCCTGGTTCAAGCACTTTTTTGGTCGGTTCAAATCATAAATTTTATATAGAAATGTACTTGGAAATCCAAGTATGGCCTGTTCAAAGTTGCCTTTGACCTCTTACAATGAAAATTAGGGAAAACACTGGAGATGGGTTAATCACAAAGCAATAAATACCTGGCATTGGATGCCAGGTATGAGGCATGCCAGGTATTTATCAGACTATGCCTTGAGCTGTACTGTAAGTCTAGTCATGGTGGCCATCTTGAATTTCCGATCAGCAAATGATTCACAAATTTAGTACAGGATCACCCAATGATCATTCCTGTGAAGTCACAATTCAATTGGCTTAGTGGTTTCTAACAAGAAGATTTTTAAAATTTCGACCAATCAGAATACATTATGGGCCCTGGCAGCCATGTTGGATTTCCGATCAGTGCCAAAAACAAAAATCTTGTATATGACCATCTAATGAACATTCCTGCTAAGTTTGGTTCAAATCTGTTTCGTGCTTTCAGAAAAAAAAGATGAAAATGTGAAATTCCCATAGGGTCCAATGTTAAACTAAGTCGAGTCATGGCGGCCATCTTGAACAAAAATATTGTATATGACCATCTAATGAACATTTCTGCCAAGATTGGTTCAAATCTGTTGCNAAAAAAAGATGAAAATGTGAAATTCCCATAGGGTCCAATGTTAAACTAAGTCGAGTCATGGCGGCCATCTTGGATATGCGATCGGCACAAAAATAACAAATTTAGTAGAGGACCATCCAGTCATCATTTCTGTAATGTTACAATTCCATCGGCTAAGTAGTTTCTGACAAGAAGATTTTCAAAGTTTCAACCAATCAGAACACATTATTGGCCCTGGCGGCCATGTTGGATTTCCGATCTGCACCAAAATAACAAATTTAGTAGAGGACCTCCCAATGAACATTTCTGCCAAATTTGGTCCAAATCAGTTCAGTGGTTTCAAAGAAGAAGAAGAAAGTATGAAAAGTTTACAGACGCGGACGATGACGACGACGGATGCAAAGTGATGACAAAAGCTCACATGACCCTTTGGATCAGGTGAGCTAAAAAAGGGTGCAATCGACTTGCAGCCGCAAGTGATAAAGTTTCGCAGTTGCTTGCCCATGGTCGGTGGTTCTCCCCGGGTACTCCGGCTTCCTCCATCACTAAAACAGGTCGCCATGATATAGCTGAAATATTGTTGAAAGTGGCGTTAAAACCCCAAAAATCAAAAACAACATACCAAAAGCATCATATCCAAGTTAACATTTAGAATATGAAAAAAATAATAAATTTTTTCAATAGAAAGCAAAATTCTGGGACTTTAATAAGGGGTACTCTCATACCTTTTTTATGAAAAAATCACTAAAATGTAATAACAATAAAAGTTTTCACAATTATCAATATTTTTAATTTTAAAACACAAAAAACAAAACTATCTCAATAATTATAATAATTTAAATGGATGCTCATTACATTCTCAGTGTACATTTTTATGAAAAATAGTTTTTTGCTGTTAAAAATAAACCTTGATTTAGCGTAAATTTTAAAATTTTGATTTAAATCATTTTTTTCAATTAAATTTTCACTTAGAATTATGTTTTCACAATGAAAAGGTGTTGCTAATTTTATTTAATATCCATATATGCCTTATTTGGTCACCCGTAGGCCATACTAAATAATTTTCAAATATTCGAAGCATTTGTACACAGATCTCTTTTTATAACGCTGTTGAAAATACCATATCAATCAGGGTCGACATTTGTGAAACTCATTCATTGCCTTGGTGTGGCACCTTAATGGAGGTTCAAGTTGCTAAACACTGTTGCTTATGGGTCCATTCTCCCTAATTCACGTTTGCCCTGTTACCTGTTCGTCCTAATACACGTTCGCCCTGGGTCCATTCGCCCTAAAAGTGGGTCCGTTCGCCCTGATAATTATATACATGAAAGTTATTGAAAATAAATGAAGTATTAATGATATTTGATGGTTTAAAAATTGAGAAATTTTAAAAATGGTGTTGACATACTAAAAAGTGTATTTCGATAATTAAAAAGTTTATCAAAACACACACAAGATCAAAGAACACAAGCTGTAAAGTAAATAATTATTTGATGTTTGCAATTTGTTTTACTCAAACCAAGTACATATGTACGTCCTTGCTCAAACCAAGCTTACATCAATTAATTGTAATGATGAAATCAACAATCACACAATATCTAATAGTTGCTTAATTTCTTAAACAAAAGCTTATTTTTTTAATTAAAACTTTTCTATATCGTTACTTCTTTAACTTCAATGTACAATATATATTATGTTCATTAAGATACTGCTTATTTTTTTAATTAAAACTTTTCTATATCGTTACTTCTTTAATTTCAATGTACAATATATATTATGTTCATTAAGATACTTTTTAATTATCAGGGCGAACAGAGCCACTTTTAGGGCGAATAAACCCAGGGCGAACGGACCTGATACCAACATTGTTGAGGGGGGCAGGAATTCTCCTAGATACGATAACGTAACCCTCATTCCGCTTGTGCTCCATTTAGGGTTACGAATCTGTCCCATTCAACGTATGGGAGCAGCGCCCAGAGTGATTCACATCGGGCGGTTTTTTGTCCTAATTCCGTTGTAAGTGGTAGGAAAAATTAACGGGATTGAAAGATAAATATATTTAGGTAAACCTTGAGGTGTTAAGTAAACGCTGCATCAATCCATGGTAGACTTATATCATCTGAAAATTTGAATGCATGAAATCTTCTTTCTGTCCGACATTTTGTTTACAAGTTGCTATTTCACGTGCACTTGCCTCGTTTTGGAGATATCTTTATTTGGATCGATTCGTAGTAAATCGTAGTCAACGTTTTCCATATTTGGCATTGAGATCCATATATGGATAGGCTCCGCCCATCACGAGAGTCTACGTAAGGTGTTATGGCAGACAAGTAACAATTTTCAAATACGAAACCGATCTTGAAGATAGAAACAGGTATTGTAACACTTATTTCATATCACCATTACTTAGAAATTGTTGGGAATAATAAGTTATGACCAGATATGCAAAAAGAAAGTTGAAATATTCCCTGAACGAAATTTTTAATTTGCTCCCATACGTTGAATGAGATCGATTCGTAACCCTAAATGGAGCACAAGTGGAATGAGGGTTTCGTATCTAGATTTCTCCTAAAGCCATAAAGGTATTCAAAATCTGACCATAGGCATAAAGGTAGGCAAAATCTGAGAAGGTTTTACATTTACCTTTTGATATTTTGGCAAGATCTGGCTTTTGATCAACATCTTCATACGATGCATTGATTGCTTCCGAGCTTTGAGACAGCTGATTTTCATTCTGTTGCAAATGTTGAAAGGCTGGATTATACAATGTTACATTCTCAATACTCTGATTTTGCAAATAAAGACCTGGCAACTGATCGATTGTTATATCGCCGCTTGTACCAGGCAAACTGGCAGCACTGAATGACGACTGGTCCATATTGTCTACATATTTAAAATGATAAATCTTATCACAATCTCAAAAGTTGTTGATTTTTTTTTTTTGCAAATCAGCTGATTTCAGCGTGAAAGCCTACGATGTGTTTACATGAAATACACACAGAAAACGTTTGAAGTGGGGTAGCTGTTATGTGTAAATAATATTTTTGGATATAAATAATTCGTTTTCCATTGTCTTCTTAATGATGTCAATTCAAAACAATGCTGTTTACAGTGTATCTTTCACTAATTGTGTATGCAAATTCTTTCAACATGGCGATTTACCACATTCGTTGAAAGTCATTCCCAGCATGCAATTTTACTTTTCTATTGACGTAAGCTATTAAAAACGAAAGTAGGATGCACGCAATCGTAACTACTCAATACACATCAGAAATAATCGAATATTGTTACGTTTTAAGAGTATAAAAGCTAACAGTTTGTTTAGCAATTATTTTTATTTAGGAATTCGCCACTATTTATATAGGAATGTTCGCCAATCTCATTAGTGATGTCATATTCACTAATTTGCATGTCATTAAACATATTTTTATATATAATGATCATGTTCTAGAAATTACTAATGAGTATAAGTATTTAGGAATATTATTTAAGCCTTCGGGTAGTTTCATTAAAGCAACTGAGCTATTGTGTAAAAAGGCAAAAAAAAGGTTTATTTTGCATTTATAAAACATTGAATTCAGATAAGTTAAATATTTTACCAAATCTTAAATTGTTTGATTCATGTGTTAAGCCTATATTACTTTATTAGTGAAGTTTTGTGTCTAGATACATTGTTGAAAGATAATGCAAATGTTGAGTCGAGACATTTTTTATTTCAACCAGTACTGGTGCAAGTAAAATTTGCAAAATATATTTTAGGGGTAAATAAAACAGCATCCAATTTGGCAGTTTTAGGTGAATTAGGTATGATCCCTTGCTCAGTGGATGCTATTAAACTTTCGGTAGGTTTTTGGCATCATGTTGTTAATTCAAATGGTACAAGTCTGATCAGAAAGGTTTATGATACTAATACCAATTGTTCTGGATGGTACAGTTCAAAAATCAAATTGTTGTTTGATAAAATAAGATTCGGCCATGTTTGGAAGAATCAAAATACTTTTTCTAAAGATCGATTAACTTTTTCTGCTAACAAAAAATTGAAAGAGGATTTTATCAAATTCTGGAAAGATAAATTATCTTTGGATGGTTCGGAAGAAAAGGGAAATAAATTGAGAACGTACAGTAAATTGAAAGAGAAATATGAAATTGAAAATTTTCTCAAATTAGACATAGATAGATCAGATGTTTCAAACTTTATCAGAATAAGAATAAGCAATAGTACTCTAATGATTGAAAAAGGCAGACATAGAAAGATAAAATTAGCAAATAGAATGTGTCCCTAATGCATATCTGAAGTAGAAGATGAATTCCATTTTAGTATTATATGTGATATTAAAGCTTAAAGATATACGTGATAAATTCTTTCTGAAATTAACTGATATTGTACCTTTATTTTCAAATTTTTCAGATTTAGAAAAATTCTTTTTTATATTTCGAAGTAATGATTATGACATAAACATGTGCTGTATTAAAGGCATAAGTGAAATGTATAAATACAGAAATTCATTGGTGTGACTTGTTTAAGAGCAAGATAAACTATTATATTTCTGGTACTTTGTCTCTGTATCAAACCTCCTCAGTCGAAATATTAAATATTATATTAAATATTTTTCATTGTAAATAAAATTAATGTTTATATTTGTGTATTCCTGCATACTGTAGTTGAATGTATTATTTGTTGTTTGGTGACAATCCAACTTTTAACAGATGGTTGGTTAATTTCAATCCCAAGAAGACAGAATCGATGATTATTTCGCGAAAGGTCGAGCCTCAATTCCATCCTCCACTTTATTTTAATAAGGTTCCCATAAAAAATGTAACTTCACATAAACATCTTGGTCTCACTTTTTCTAATGATGGATCTTGGACCACACATATTAACGAAATTATAACAAAGGCGTCTTCTAGATTAAATATTATTCGTAAGTTGAAATTTAAAGTAGACCGTAAATCGCTTGAGCATATGTACTTTAGTTATGTCCGCCCTATTCTAGAATATGCGGATGTGATCTGGGATAACTGTCCAAATTATATGAAGGAAAAACTTGAACACATTAACTATGAAGCCGCACGTATAATAACTGGAGCTACAAAATTGACAAGTATACGTATACTTTTACAAGAATGTGGATGGGAAACCTTAGAGGAACGAAGAAACAAACATAAGATTTTATTATTTCACAAAATGGTTAACAAAACAGTTCCCGAATATTTATCCAATTTAGTTCCATCCTCTTTCGGACAAACTCATCAATATAGCACTCGGAACAATTCTAATCTAGTTCATGTACATTCTCGTACAGCTTATTATAATAATAGCTTTTTACCTTCAACCGTTCGACTCTGGAACGAACTTCCAGCGAATATCAAAACTAATGTTTCTGTCAATTCCATGAAATTATTTTTGAAAAACACAATAAATCCTGTGCCATCTTACTTCTATATAGGTTCTAGAATTGGTCAAATACTACATACTAGAATTCGAACTGAGAGTAGTGCGCTTAAAGATCATCTTTATAAGAAAAATATCGAAGCTAATCCCTACTGTAGTTGTAAACTGGTAGAAACGTCCGAGCATTTTTTACTACAATGTTCTCTGTATGAAAGGTTAAGAAATGATTTATTTGTTAACCTGTCTTGTCATTTGAATATTAATAATCTACTCTTTGGTGATTCTAACCTCCTAGATTGTGAAAATGAAAGTAATTTCCTTGTAATTCAAGATTTTATAATAAAATCTAAACGTTTTACACCATAGAATATAAATGAATCTTCCTTTTATTTGTTGCATAATATTAGATTTGTCATTATATTGTTCATTGTACAAATTGTCACCCCCTTCACTTTGATATGTTTAATTAAACAAATGTGTGTATTATTAATGTGCATGTTTCCTATCCATCTTATATGTATTTTTCTTTTCTTTTCTTTTTGTATCTAGGAGAAGAATTTATATAAGTGCTGCGTCACTTGTTTTCTGATCCCTATGTATGTACTATTGTTATAACTAATGCTATTTATTCAATAAATATTGTTTACACTACCGGTAATCCAAATTTTGGATTTTATATCAATAAAATCTTATCTTATCTTATCTTAAACAAATAATTGGTTGGCAGTAAAACAATAACGTAATTGACAGGAAAGTAACCATTTTTTAAATTTTTATAACTTTTTTATTTCCAAACCAATTTTGGTTCTGTTAATTGTTTTAGAGACTTAAGAAAATTCATATTTGTTCTGTCAGTTTACATTTTTTTTATTTTGATATGATAAATTCATAATTCTAATATGAAATAATGCATTTTTACGCTTCAAAACTAAATAAAACAAGATTGAATTTCCAATCTTTTTATTCTGAATATTTTTATCAAACCTTCGATGTGAATTAATTATTGCTATATAATTTTCATTTCTGAAAGAATTATTAAATTATCGTAAATAACAAAATAATAATGACAATTTAAAGTTGAGCCTTCATTGAAAGACAAGCGAAATTTTTTATTTCCTGCCAACCACACAGGGAAATTCTCAAGCCTGTGACATCACGGCGAACAGCTTTTTTCACCTGAGCATTAAAATCTTTTTGACATGAAAAATTCAGATTGTTTCTTTTATGGACATGAAAAATATGTAATTTTACTTCAAATTTTACCAAAATACTTGCCCAAAAGTCACTGACTGCAAGTTTGGTTTATTTTTTTTTTTTTTGCACTTTCATGTCAATTAATATTTTACTGTAAAATTTGGCGACAGATTTTTTTTCTTCTGTCCGTATGAATAGTTGTATTGATACCAATAGGGTAGTTCGGGCCACAGGCACTCTATTCCGGCTACGCACGACCAATCCGTTTCGTATCGAGAGGCCTATTAAGCGGGAGTTTTAAACCGCGAAAAAAAGTGGAAAGTAAACCTTTTCAGCCAGTGTGTAATAAATGCACTAGAAAAAAAAAATGACGAACATAGACATGGTAATAATATTGTCTGAAATGGAAAAATGCACTTCAAACATAAAGTTTGAGGGATGACCATTTGATCACTGAAATGATCATAGAGAAAGGGACACTAGTTTATATCATAAAGCAAAAAAAA
>MJUT01045748.1:121653-138090 GCA_002080005.1 Gigantidas platifrons | reverse complement strand
TTTTTTTTTTTTACAAAAAAGGTAAAGGTAAAATATATTTTGTTAAATACATGTCTATTTATACAGGCTTTATGCTTATACAAAAATACAAAATGCTCACATTGTGGAGTATTTTTCATTATCAGATAAATTAGATATGCAGATACAGTACAGTCAGAGACACAGCGTGGCAAACCACAGCAATAGACATATTACTCATCCTAGCAATTCAGACACATCATTTGTTCTATTAAATATATCTTGATAATTTCTTTTACATTTAAAGCGTTACTTACTTACTGTTAGTCTTACTATCACTCAAAAGGCATATGAGAATAAAAACATGGATTAAACAGACCAAAAGGCATATCAGTACCACCAAGAAGAACGACACGTCCACCACAGTGATCCATCACGCCATGTCTCTGACTGCCCCATTTATACCCCACCTCTATTTACAATTATATTATCAACATTGCCAAAAATATTAACTAGTGTATCTATTATTTGTAATATTTTGTTGACAATGTTCGTGAAAGTGTTATTATTTGACAGTGTCATTGTGGTGACCATTATACTTGTACATGTGAGATATTTTGGATTCAAACTACAAATGTAGGATAGACAACATGTACCTAACATTAACTCATGGTATCTCCCTATCTGTGTATACTTTGCATACATGTAGAAAAAATAGAAAAAAAAGCACAATCAGATTTGTATATTTATCACAAAATTATATTAGACAACTTTCATTATAAGCTTGTCTTTTTATGGGCGATGCTATGTCGTATATACGATATGTATTTTATTCATTAATCTGCATACCTTTTGCTTTTCCATTATTATGAATTGTTCTCAGAAGGCCTAGCCTCACCCCATGAAAATGTCAAGGTAAACATTTGAGATCATGCATGATGTTTTGTTCTACAGCTCATGCTGTTTTCTAAGTTCCAATTTAATTATATCTGTGAGTGTGAACTATAAGGAAAGACTATTAATTATTATACATTTTTTGTACCGGACCGTGTCCATGTTAGTTCATAGTTGTTACATGCAAATTTTAGCATGATTCGCCTTTTTCAAGTTATCTTAAGTTATAAATAAAATTCGGAGTCAGTTATATCTTAGTGGTCAGTTTTTTTGGTGGTGGAAACAAGAGAACCCAGAGAAAACCACCGATCGGGATACGAACGCACAAAGTTAGTGGAGATAGGCACCGATTTCATATTTAGTTGTAAATCCAACTATCATATGGTCACGACCACGACGGCCCTCATTTTGCCAATTGAAACAGGAGGGACATTTATATTGAACTACTATGACCTATGCATTTTCAGAATAGAATATATCATCAGGGGTGTGGAATTGCCATGCCCGACTCGTATGCATAGAACCTGCCGGACACGTAGCTTTTCCTGGCTAGCTTGTGCGGGGACAAGTAAAGATCAACAAATAAAAAAATAATTTCTGCTTAAAGTACTCTGGAAAGACAATTCCTCAAATAATAATATATCGTAAATATTGACGGCTATACATTTTGTATAGATAAATGTTTTGGTTTTTTTTTATATTGGAAGCGATTGTGTCAGTAGTGTTCCGAAAGCAGCTAAAAATAACCAGAATTGTACATGTTCTAAGTTGAGTATTACGACCCGATTGCAATGGTTTTTATTGGAGTTCCGAATATGACGTTTCCTTGCTTGTCCATACTTTTCGTAAACAAACATGGCCTAACATCCGTGAACATATGATACCAATTGGGTTGCAGTCGTTACAATGGACAAATATTTAATAATAAAAAAGACTGAGAAAGATTCTGGTCACAATCAACATCACGAGAAAGTTAACAAATGCCAAACTCTAGCAGAAAAGGACACATAATTCTATGAAAAACACCCAACAGACTGTTCAGTTCTGCAGAAATCATTAATGTTTATTGGCAAAATCGTGGACAGAATGGATACTTATCACCCCACCAGTAAAAAAAAAAATCAAAGCGAAATAAGAAGATGCCACTAAAACTAAATACATGGCTGGTTTGATGGATAAAGCCATTGCCAAGGTTAATCAATTTCAAAATGAACTTTATTGATAATGGAATATTTTTCAACACAGCATATTCTGTATCTAATAACAACCGGTTATTCTCTGAAAGTCACAGCGCCACCTATAAAAAATGGAAGTTCGGAACTCTCAGGGTTTTAGCTTTGAAGTAAGGAAAATACTGTTGAGATTCAAACTTCAAATTGTCCCGCTCGTTTAATGTTATTTGAATCTTAACGGTATTTTCCTTACCTCAAAGCTAAAACCCTTTTTTATAGGTGGCGCTGTTACTTTCACTTAGTCTATGGAGTTCTCTACTCAGGCGAATTCTTGACAAAAACGACCGCTGCGCCTTCACAAGAGGTAGTCGAGGGGTGGTCATGATATTTTTTGAAAAGAATAAGGTCTTGGGAGTTGAACCAGACAGGGTTTTGAATATATTAGAAGGAATTTAAAAAACAAACACGACTTGAAGCGAGCGGGGGTAAAAAAAGTGTCCGCCCTTGTACATATTTATGCATTGATAGTATATTTACGTGGATAGTGAAAAGGCCCTGTGGTGAGACAGGAGCACAGGCAGTTAACAAGAATCACGGAGAGACATTTCCCAGAGAAAATATCAGATGGGAAGAGGAAGAAATGTGTTGTGTGTCCAAGTTCTCACGAACGGTTCAGGAAAACATGAATAGTGGTGGTGTCCTAATTGTAAAATTCGTCTTTGTGTTGAAGGGTGCTTTAGTAGATATTATGAAGAACAAAATAGACACATCTCTGATGTAAACATTGTTTTTTTTAACCTATTAAATGCCATATATTTTTCCATGTTTCCCTCCTTAATTGACTTGTCTAATCAAGTGTCAAGTAAGAACAGGAACTGCTAACCTTTACGGAGCACTTAAGTTACTTGTGAGTTATCATTGCATTTCTATACAATTTGTCAAATGCCTTTAAAACATTGGAAATATGCATGTTCGTGAACGTCATGAAAACACGCAACGTAAGGCGATGTTTTATCATTATGTTCTTGAATATATGGCAATGTAACGTTGTAAACAATTAACGTCTTGGCGTTCAAAGGGTTTATGGTCAAATAAACTTGATGAATAGGAGTATCTGCCTATACTGCAACAGTACGTAATCTTCAACGTCTTGAAGGAGTATCGTGTCGTGACATCTGCTCGATCACGCAATAAAGTCGGTCATTTGTTTTGATTTACTATTCTCGCGCAGCACGAGGCCAATGACGTCATTCCGTATATTTATAACGTATATAGACATCGAAGCAGTGTTTTACAACTTGAAGATTATAAAATGCGATTAAAACAAGTAAGATTGAATTGAACAAATTCCATGCAAGTAAAAAAGCACCTTTTTACTAATGTCCTTTTTACCTGGTCATTCTGCCTGTGAAATCTATTTTAAGCAATGGTATTCCCCAAACATTTTTATATTTCCGGTTTGTTGACATAATTGTCATCACAGTTCATGACCGTTTCTGGAATGTAGGCCATGCAAATTGTATTTTAAAATACTTTGAAAATATGACGATTGATCATTCACATTCTACCAAAATGGCTGATTGTTCTTTGTGAGTGAGTGATGTATTCAGGGATATTAAATGTGATTAAAATAATGAAATCAGTCATTAATTGTTTGACAAAAGTATGACAGAATGTAGTCAGTCTAATAGATTGTATTGACAAAAGCAAAAACACCAAATTCACTGGATTAAATACTTTATTTTATGGGTAAGCAAGTTTAATATTTGCATCATGAATTAATTTTTAATGCTTCAATTTCAAACTATTTAAAAAGACATCTTTTGAAATTTTTCAGACAAATCAATTACACCGAAAAAGCTAAAATACTGTACTTTCTTAATCTGGTTTACTTTTTTAAGTTTAGTTGGCCTATGACAAAAACATGTGCTTTATTGACCTTTGACTGGCCTTATGTGATGTAATAGGATGCCATTTGGAAAAAGGAGAGTAAACAAATATGGGTCAGTGTGTTATTATTATCGATCTTTTTTCCATGGAACTTTACACATGTGAGCAAGAATAGATGAGGAACATAATTGCAAAGAAAAAAATGTTTACTTTTCAAACATGAAAAAAATAACTAAACATTATCCAATGACTGACCGACTTATTGTCACATGGGGATACTGTATATCTAAAGAAGAAAAAGACTATGGTTTATACCACAGGCATTTGACCGATGGACCTTAATTTTCCCGTGTTTGACACGGGGGTACGTATTTTCAGGGCTAGTAACGAAGTAGGGCCTCTATTTAATTGTGGGTCCTGGGTCCACACGAATACTAGAAAAATACTCAAGGTAAGAAACAAAATCACTGAAAATGGCGGCGTACTGCTAAATTTCTTATTATTGTCGATTTCCCTGATTTCTGAAAAATAAACAGATGGAATGCACTAACATTGTGGACCCCCATCAGCTGTTGTGCCACTGGTTTACTCTTATATTCGTACTAATTTGCATATATACCCCCGACTATATGTTCCCAAGACAGATTGTCAACGAACACGGAGGTCGACTACTTATTTTTTATTACGTGGCACCCGATAGTTTAAGGCAAATTTCTGCAAAAGAATTGACCAATCGCGTGCCGCGTAACAGAAAATAAGTCTACCTCCGGGTTTGTGGACAATTTTGTTTCTTACCTTGAGTATTTTTCTAGTATTCGTGTGGACCCAGGACCCACAATTAAATAGAGGCCCTACATCGTTAACCCTGAAAATACGTACCCCCGTGTCAAACACGGGAAAATTAAGGTCCATCGGTCAAATGCCTGTGGTTTATACTGGAAATGTATCAGGATCAGGATGTAACGATTGTATGACAAATACGTAACTGTGGCATATCTAAACCTATGTCACTCTGTCTTATCCTTTCAACAGATTGCAGATAACTAAAATGATAGTCTTCATCTCAAGTTATCTCATTCTGTTTACATAGACTACAGAGTTCGCGAATATCGTCGGTCCTGTCGGTCCCGACCGCCAAAATTTCATAAGGTCTGGTATTTCAGCGTCTTGAGCCGGTCCGAGTGTCCGACTGTTTGTCTCGCGAAAAAGTCTGTTGTGGTGTGTTGGGAAATAGTTGGTAATTGGTTAGATCATAATTGAACTGGTTCCCGATCTTTCGCTGCCATGTTTTTTTTAGCACCGTAACTTCCTAACAGATACCAGTTCAATTAATGGCAGCGTGGCCGATTCGTTTCTCGACTTGTGCAAGGCCAAGGAAACGACCACACGCTCCCGATTTAAACAGAGAGGACACCAAAAGAAAGAATGATGGGCAATTCTATGAAAAGGAAAAGCGCCCCGAACGGAAATTTCAAAACAAATGGCAAGAAAACCGGGAATGGTTGCAGTATAATGTTAACGAAAATAATATGACATGTTCCCATAACATATGCTGCAGAAGAATAAAATATTAAACAAATGAAAGATATCTTTAGCTGTTTATTTTCTGGTTTGCTGGATGCTGGTGATGTTCCAGTTTCACCCTAATACAAGGTTTCAGATTGGGGCAATTTTTAGGTCATTGACCTAAAGATTTTTGAAATGGCCTAAATTTTTAAAACTTGCAGGACATTTTTTTGGTTACATAATAAGGCATAACTGATAGGTAATGCTGGTTTTAGGACAATTGTCCTGCACATGTCTGAGCATAGGCTAATAGCAGAAACCCTGTAATAATGAATATGGCCTAATCATCTTTTGTTGTTAAAAGTTACACAAATTGTAGGACCACCAACTTTTTTGTGGGACCGGCAGAAATTTGCATTCTGTCAGTCCTATGTCTGACAGAAAATTTTAGCTATTCGCTAACTCTGAGACTAGAACAGTGTGATTCGATCATGAACTTAAAAGCGTTCTTAGTTACCCACGTTTGCCTGTATTACAGGAGATTGAAAGTCGCAAATTAGGTCAAATAGATGCAGGTTCTAGTTGTTGTTGTAATTACATCATGAATATTAACCAGAAACAAAATGTACCAATAAAAAAGAGAGAATCTTCAACTGTACTTTCTACCAAATATCACACTAATAGAGGCAGACATTTTGAATCATGTGATCTTAAATCTGCTTTTTGATTGGTCGACCTAAACCATTCCCTTTCCCGGACGAGCAACTGTAGCAGAATGGCACGAAGAGGTATGTAAAATTATTCAATGTCTTCACTAATTAAAAGAATGAATATACGTAGGCATTATACAAAGCGGTTCTTGGTCTATACATACAAGCCTGCTTTAATGCTCAACACTTAAATATCACGAATAACATTAAAAACGTACGAAACAATATGAGCGGAAGTGGTTTTTACGGCAAAATTATCTTGGTTGATGAAGTAAGTCGGCACGTCACCCGCATTTCATGTGAAATAATGATGCTAAAGTTGATATTAATAATTAAGAATTTATTGGAAAACAATATTGGAACAATATTTCGTTGTTAAATAATATATATATTTTGTTTTCAATACCAGACCAGACTAGTTTCGGTTTCAGTTTGACCTTGTGATAAAAAAAAAGATTTACCCAGTAATTTAATGTCAAGGTCAATGGTTCAGACGTAAAAAAAAAAGAAGTCAAAAATAGAATTTAAAGTAGGGTAAAACCGGGGATGTTCGGACAGTTTTTTCTTCAGTCTTTTTCTCCCATTGGTTTTTTTTATGATTTTTTGAAAATCGTAAAATGAGGTCTTTAAAATTCTATAGAAAATTCTGTTCAAAATATGGTTCCACTTATATTTACGAGATATAAATTATTGACAATACCCAAAACTCTGTTTTTTAACATATATATATATGATATAATAAGACATTTCCAAGCTGAAACATGCTTCTAAAATGAACTTGGAAGTTAATTTTACACCAAAAACATGTAAATCCCCTCATTTTTTTTGCTTAAGCTTAATTTTTTATTTCAATTTTTTCTTTAATCATAAAAAATTAATGGAAAGCCCTAGAGTTAAAAACTACACTGTTTTGAGCATCTTAGATATAGCAGGTTTACATGATATAAATATTAATGAACTTGGAAGTTAGTTTTTCACCAAAAACATGTGAATGTCCACCCACCCTTTATTGCTGAAATCTTTTAATTTTCAAAAAATCATAAAAAAATAATGGAAAGCCCTAAAAACTAAACTATTTTGAGGATCTTAGATATAGCAGTTTTACATGATATCCTGGTGTTACCAAATTTCGATAACGTAACGACTTATTGGCTTATGTAAAGCTTCCCTTAGATTTTTTGTATGAAATACTTTAATAAACTTAAATTACTAATATAGTTGTTGAACTGTACAAAAAAGAAGAAACATCCGATAAACAGTTTGACTGGTGTCAATCTTGTGAAGTGTGTCGTTGTTTTTACCTGAAAGAAAATGGCGTATCCTTATTTCGATAGGGGAGGTAATTCCAACTCATTCGGCCCTAAAAAAGTCGTCCCTGATATATCTCGGCCCAAAAAATGTCACCACTAATCACCAAGTTCTAAGATACTGTGAAGTATATATTTTTTTCAAATTTTTCTCTCAAAAATTGCAGACTGTTAGAAATATAGAAAAATGAAATATCTTATGCAGCCTCAAGATGACCTTTTATTGTAGTTGATAAAATTCGAGATTTTTTTTAATGGAAAACATGTTTAATTTAAAAAAAAAAAAAAAAAAATATACAGACATACATTTGTAAACTTACAAAAAAAATCATAGATTTAATTAGTTTTTCATTGGTAGCACTTTATTCTCACTTCTGTAAGTTGCCACTCTTTAAAGATGTCTCTGAACGTCATTTGAACAATTTCATAGTATGACACCTTTGGCTTTCCAAACATTTTATTTTTGGACAGGGATTCCACTATGTTCTATTTTTAGAATATATTAGCGTAGATGCAGACGATCAAGACAGTGACAGTTCAGTGGATTCTAATTAAGTTTTCATGAGGAAAATCAACGTTTTACGGTCAAATAAAAATGGTATTAGTGAAAACATAGTTTGTCTAGTCTAGGAGGAATAAAATAAGTTACTCACTTCTTTTAAAGACATTTTCTAGATTTTTGTTTACTTGTGGTAAACGTCAACACTAGGTCGTTCTATACCAAAAAGTTCAGGGTGATGACGTCATCAGTATCCGAATGCGACACTAAAAATACTGACCTATCGAAATTAGGTTCTTATCGAATTTCGGACACTGTACAATATAAATATTTAATGAACTTGGAAGTTAATTTTTCACCAAAAACATGTGAATGTCTCCCCCCTCCCCCTTTATTGCTGAATTCTTTTAATATGCTCATATCTGAATATAAACGGCTTTTAATATTTGTCAATGTCTTGTGTTTATTCATAAATATAAGTAATTTTATTTTTTCATTATTATTGACAACAAAATATCATAATATGGCAATGCTGTAAGTTGTAACTTGTCTTGTGTTTTTTTTTATATTTATATTTATATTTAACATATATATGATATAATAAGACATTTCCAGGCTGAAACATGCTTCTAAAATGAACTTGGAAGTTAATTTTACACCAAAAACATGTTTGTTTAACGATGATGTACATACCGCTTAAAAATATGCTTGTGGAGGTTACAGAACAAGTAACAAGTATATTACTTTTTCACCACTGAACTTCAGACATGTTTCTTCTCAAGTTACCTGCACACTATTACCATATATTTCTTGGTTAATTCAAACCTTGGTAAGGTTTATTTATGAGAATTTATGTCTGTAATTAAATAATAAGCTTAACGTATTGATTCACCGGAAGTGACTGTATTTCTTTTCAGGGGAAATTACTCTGTTTACCGAAAAGGGGGTACAGTGAAAAAGACACGAACAATATGCCCATATATTCATAATTTCTGTTTGAATTCTTTAAGAATAATAATAAAATCACCCCTTTCTAAAATTACAGAGGGGTGCACGTCATAAAAAGCCATTTACGATGTTTAGCTAAGTTTTTCACATGTTTAAAATCGCCACTTTCCACGCTTTCATTCATAAGATTGGGATGCGTCGAAAGATAAATCATCTCTATTTTGATTGGTGCAACTTTTGTTTATTAACCAATCACCTAATTCTTTAAAAACAGCGTAATTAAGACCAACCCTTTCCACCTAATTTCGGGACCGATTTCGGAACATAATTCCACGTCTGCTAAGAGTTGTCGTTCTTTTGCCCATGCTAAATATACATGTAGCTTAGAGTTAGACACTTTACATGTTTCTCATCTTATGGACAAAACCAAACACTGGGAAGATTTATAATATTTGTGCTAGCTCTGTTGAAAATATGCTTTGTTCACTATTCCTTTTTCATAAGTGTAGTTTCACCACAGGCACTTGTGTAGAGTCAAAAATATGCTCGCTATATGTATCTAAAATACCACAAGGCCGGACTCACTCCTACTACCCTAGTCCTATATATAATATATGACTTCGCATTTATAAAGTCTAATTTTAACGTTTTCATGCTGATTTTTTCTTTCTTTTTTTTTTTTTAAATCGAAGTCATATCGGAAATGTCAAAATTTACGTAGCACTTTCCGATGTCAGGAGCAGATTCACAAGTTAACCCACTGCACACACCCCGAATCATGTAATTTACATCCCTTAACAATAAAAATGAATAAATAATTAACTTACCTTATCTGTAGAATCGTTAATCCCATTAGAACTGACAATTACTTTTCCAAGGCGAACTCATTCTCCCGCCGCCATAGTTTAAAATCAGTGTTAATTAAATTTACGGATTCTAGAAAAAAATATGTTGCAAAACGAACTAAAATTGTAATTTGGGAGGCTGTTTACGGTGAATGAGGATTGCTTCGCTCACCGTCAAAATTGTATTTGGTTAAATATGATGTATTTGTTGAGTAGTAACTCTTAGTTTCTGAAGTTATCGCTGTATTCTTCATTGGAACTAATCCTCGTTAATTTAACGCGCGTTTCGCTCAAAATTTTTAAAAGTTTCTTAACCGCCATATTTGAATATCAACGTCTTCCTGTCAAAAACACTGAGAATATTTCACTGGAATAATGATGAATGTGATGGATTATAGACTTTAAATTACCATAACTATGTAAGGTAAAGCTACTTTTATAACTTTTTACTCAGGATAGAGTCTGTTTTTATTTTTTGACATGCTACGTGATTTGACCATCTTCCGATAGGACATCGCACGGCACATTGACAATAAAAAAAAAATAGCAAAAACAATAAAAAAATGAATATAAAATGAAAATATCGACGTGCGAGGTTCTATGTTATAGGACTACTACTACCCCTGTCACTTCAACCGCTATTTCCCCTGCCAAAATGTCGATAGGACACACATTGCCTACTACTGGTTTGTGTAGTGAAATGATTTTTCTTCAAGGAATTTTTTTTTTTTTTATATCTTCCTACTTTCTACACCCCCATACTGACAGATAATCCTCCGATTTTGTTGACACACGACATATCGTGGGCTGCAAAAGCGAAAGTGGGTCACCAGACATCTTTCGGTCATTCTCAGGTTTTATTATTACCTTACGAAATATATCAGGGAAGTTTATATTTTGGCGCCTTGTAATTCGAATTTCTAGTGTTAAATAATTATATATGATAAAACAGTCTTATTGTTACATATTTCAATGAAAATAACATACATTTTTTGTTAAATTTTGTTGCTAGTCAGGTCAGTCTGTTTGCTTGTTAGATTTTTATTTAACTAGCAAAGTTTTGCTTGTGGTGAAAAAAGTTAATTTCTAGTCAATATTTTATTTTTTTTAAACAAAACAGAGTTGCTGTTATCATTATTTTTTTATGACAGTAGGTACTTTCGTATCTATGCTGGCTTACACATCCGGGTTTAAATGGCACCCCAACATTTAAGTCTCGTGATTAGTATAGACGCGAGACCGACACGAGAAATAGAGCATCAGTATGTAGTCTACCTGGGGGGTCTACCGGGGTAGTCTACAGTAATGAGGACTAAGCATCCTCTATTAATATTTTACACCAGGGCTCACCACACATAGTAAAAACAGGGCGACTTGTTGACTTAAGGGCGAGTGAGGGAAAATCTGGGAGACTTCCGAAAATCAATCCTGATTTTAGCGTTTCTTTCCCCACTACCGCATGTCCCCCTACCTTTCACAAAACGAACGTGTGCTCACAACGATCTTAAAAAGGATGCAATTAACGAGTTTGGAATAAAATATTGAACATCAAGCCCTGTATGGGTCATATTTCAGGAACATGGGAGCTTCTTTTACGTGAATATTGAAGAAAAAGTATGATTATTGAAAATTTATAGGCGAAGTCTCAAAATAACAAGGCGACTGAAATTTCGCTTTTGGGCCGAGTTAGGTGAGCCCTGTTACACCTCCGCTTTTTTTCATATTTTATTCTTCTGCAAAACTGTTTTATCCAAATGGACAGTCTGTGAAATTAGCCGGTAGTCCGATGCCCGAGGCGTGTAAAAATTCAGACGGGCATATGAAAATCCCTTACTAATAAGCCCGCCGGGCCTGTGAAAAAAATAAGTTACATGTTTTCAAAAATGCCCCAGTCACGATTTTTAGGGTGATATCAGTTGGTTGTCTTGCATATTTCAGATTATTCAAGACGTTCTAAAAGTAGAAATATGTACAGTACGAACAGCGGTTTTTAGCACGAAATCACCAATGGTCAGTGTTTTTTCGCAGTGATATGTCATAAAATCTCTGTAAAATGTCGGTGAAATCACGGTGGAACTTTCACCGCAAAAATATACAAATTAGGGCCTAAATGTCGGTGAAATATTTTAATTGTCGGTGACAACACCGCGGCGAAAATCACACGTGTATATACGTACATGTAACTGCACTTCTTGTGTTCTTTTGTTTTTTGTTTGTTTAGTTTTGTTTTTTTACTATATACACTACAGCCATCACGGAAAACGCAATGCCCACCCTAATTCGCGGACCGTCGCGACGCAGAACTGCCGATAATTGTCATTATTTGATCACGGAATTCCCTCACCGTCGCGGACCGACTGAATTTTACTGATGTGCCCACCGTGGCCATCCCGATCATTGATCCCGCGAAGGTCGCGTTAATCAAACTATTCGATGTTTGCGTTCATTTTCTTTTAACGTACATTACTTTGCTGAATGAAAACCGGTACTTTTTTGCTGTGCACAGCTTCCTTAAAATTGTATTGTAAGATGGTGCTTAATTTTAATTTACCGTTGTCAATGTACAATGTAATCTTGGATAATTTGCAATTTGCAAAGTCGTAAAAACGATCACATACATGTAGCTTCCTTTCCCACGGCTGGTAAAAATCTTTTGATGTGTGGATGCTAATTTGATTGACAGGTGATGATATATTACCTTGTGTTAGATTCTTTTTTTTTTTAAAGTTTTACGGAGAATAGTACACAAATTATGTGATCGTCTCGGTCCAGTAAATTTTCAATCATCAGATCATGTCAGGATATTTACAAATGCCGACAGAGTTCACCTGTGTTGATTTTTTCAAGTCATGGTTATTATTTTATTTGTTCCTATTGACCAATTCAAATGTAGAACAATCTAGTTTTAACGAAATCGATAATTATTTCCAGTATATTTAGTATAAAAAGCTTGTTCTCCACGATTGTGTGAGATGTCATGCAACCGCCATTTTTTCCCTTCAACCTCGTGGTTGATTGACAAGCTATAGCTATATTTAGATATTTTGTGATAATAACTTTATATTGTAAAACGATCTACCCTGTAATTTTTTTTCAACAACATACACTTTTTATAGTACATATTTTATACAATACAATATTGAACTGATTTTTGCTATCACTTCAATCAATCAATTATTGAATATTGATTTTTTTTTTCGGATGTTGAACATTCATATTATTTACAATGAAATATATTTAATATAATATTTAATATTTCGACTGAGGAGGTTTGATACAGAGACAAAGTACCAGAAATTATTTTAGTCTTCTTATTCACTTATTCAGAAAAAAACCTACAGCAAAATAAAGCAATTTGTATACAAGATTTTTTTAACTTCATCCTTGTGGACGATAGGTCGAAGCCAGTGTGTTGAGGAAAAAAAATATCGTCCAATCGTTCTTAAAATACTGTAGTTTGTGTTTAATGTTTTGTTTTCTTTTTCAGGTAAATAATGCATGCTTTTCGTTATTTACTTAGTTTAGTAATGTTATATTTTTTGTGTGCCTGCGCATTGTTTAAATAACCCATGTTTTGCTATGCAGTTTAATTTGTTCAGTTTTAAATAAATACGTAATGTGTATTGTTGTTGTTTTTATTATTTGGTAAAGTGCATATATTCGAAAATTTCCTGCAGTTTGATTAATTACGGCAACCCGTCCGATTGTAATTCTTTAGTTCAAAAGTATTAAAAAAAAAACGTCAAAATTCTCTATATATTTTATTGGGGCAAAGAAAAGTCGACGACAGATTCCCCCCCAAATATTTTGAACATCTCCTTTGAAAAACGTGAGGTTATAATTGGGACGATTATACTTATTAGTCTACGTTTTTGTTTCCTTTATTTGGAAACAGGATAATAATTTTGAAAATGATTGATCCGTTCCAACAAGAAAGGAAAATAAAGTTTCTTTCTTTACGATCTCTATACCTTATATGCCTCTGGTATTTCGTGTGAAAAATCACGATTTTACGCAAAAAAAATCATATTTTTTTCCAATTTTAGGGGGTGCGCCCCCCCTTGAATCCGCCCCTAGCCTATGTCTAAAAATGGTTTTCAGAGATATACAGATATAACAAGAAACGAAAATAAGTTGGTTGTGAAAAGTAATAAAAGAAATAAAACTTGGTTTCATAATGAAATTGGGTTTCCCGTTTCTAGGAACTTTAGAATTTACTTTTATTAATGATAACAATTTAGATTCTTTTTGAAATAAGTTGGTGGTCCTGAAAAGGACCGTTTATTTAAAATGTAGACATCACAGCTTCAGGCCTTCAACTTTCTTGATGATGACTGGGTCCGTCTTCAGCTTTCTTTGAAAGTAGGAGATGGACTTTCCCCTAGATGGATCCTTGAAAAGGAGGTTGGGGACACGTCCCGTCGCTTTACCCTTCATACGAACGCAGACCGGTACAACTTTAAAGATGTGGTCGATGTATCTGTTACATTGTTCTCGGGTCATGGTCTTGGCCCAGAACTCGTGGATTGCATTGACCAGTTCGTCATGGGTTCTTGGCTCAATCCGTGCAATGTGTCTTTTCATTTGGTTCCAAACCATCTCAATGGGATTGAGGTCTGGGCTCTCGGATGGCCATGAGTTCCACCAGTTGATATTGTTGGCATTCATAAAGTTCTTAGCCATGGCTGACCGATGTTTCGGGTCGTTATCTTGCTGGAACCGATGGCTGTGAGGGAACTTCCTCTGTATGAACGGGAGGAGATTGTCCCTAAGGATGCTGTTAGTAAAAAAGTTCGACTCCATAATGTCCTGGAAAATAGTGATCTTAGACGGACCCTTTCTGCTTATTGCTGCCCATACGTGGACCTTGTGTGGGTGTTTTGGTTTTGGCATCTGCGGCGGCAAGGAGTCCTCAGGTCGGTAGGTCTGGGACTTGTTCTGATGCAGCTGCATGGAACTTTCGTCGGAGAAGATGACGTCGGCGAAGTTTTCGTCATCATCTATAAGTTGCTGACCAAACTCCATACGTTTTACCTTGTTGTTGTCTCTGACCAGGTGAGCGTAGTGCGGTTTGGAACATGTAAACCCTGCAGCGGCTATGGCTTTTTTTGTGGTTGACAGGCTAAACTTTGCACCATCATCAAGAAGTTCTCTGTGGACGGCTCTACTGGACAGAGATGGGTCATCTATAAGCAGTTGTTGAATAAGTTCAGCGTCTCTGACGGAAACCTTCTTGAATGTGCGTTGAGTGGGGGTCTCTGGCTCATTGCTTTCAGTTAGGTCCCCTCTGTTGTATGCTTTCAGCCAGTAACGAACAGCATGCCGGGAGATGCTGTAGCCCTTGGTTTTCAGGCTGTCTGTAATGATACGAACGGAATGGCCTTTCTTCCTCTGTAAAACGATTTGCCTCTTGGCTTTATTGTCGACTTTTCCCATAGTTTCAGATAAACTGATATACAGAGGAAGTGTATGGGCTTTTTATAATAAAGGTTATTACTTTTGACATTAAACAAGAGGGGTACATTTTGTACATACTGTGCTGTAAAAGTTGACAAATATCAAGGCATAAAATCATCGTAGTAAACTTGACACCAGGTATACAATTAACAATGTGATTACAGAATGTTAATTGCCATCTGCAATTTACCCTCAGACTGATAATGTAACACATCATGGATCAAAATGACAATTTGTAATACACATGCATACATGGGAAATATAGGTTTTTTATAATGAATAAATTAATTTAATTAATGTAAATTTACATCATTTTAAAGAATAATAATATTAGCAGAAGATGTATAGCATATTACGACCAATTAATCCAAGATAAATTTAATTAAAGTGCCGAATAAGGTCATGTGTGAAAACATGTAATATTATATATAGAACCAGCCTCAGTTCCATTTTCCCCTATGATCTTACACTCTTACACATGTATTTCTTTTCCTTTAATTTTCGTTCCTGTGTTACATGTACATGTAAGAGTACAATTTCGCTGAACTGGTAGAACTATACGGTTTCTAAGAATTTTTTTTTTTTGATTTTTTTTTATTAATATCCCATTTATTAAACAATTTACTTTGATACGAGTGTGTAATTTGCTATCAAATAAGATTGTTTACTAGTTCAAACATCGTCCGCCATTTTGAATTCCAGGACAAATTCGAAAATTTTCAGTTAGAATTTCAAGTATTAAGGATTAAATCATCAATAATGTAATAAATTATCTGATCTTAATTTCAGACAAAAATACCTGTGACGTATAGATATCACAGTTTTTAATGTAAAATAATGAACATTTTAAAGAATCTTGCATGGCGTCTCCTGTTATCAGGTTATGTAATATTGAATATACAAAAGTGTTTATATTAATGATATTCAATATTACTACTATATATTCTGATGCCCATTCTTATTGTGGGAGAACACTTACATAGGCTGTGCCTGATGTGTAATCCCTTTGAACTTCTGTACTATATATGTGCAATTGATTCAATAAAATATTTGAAATTGAAATTGAAATCAGGTTATGTACATGTTAGCGTCACCTACAAGATCGTACACGTTGACGATCTGATCTTCTCAGCAACACTTTCAGCTAAAATTTGATGCAATAAAATGTCAAACTATTACAGAGTTATAAATATCCAATGTTTTATTAAACAATTTACTTTGATACGAGTGTGTAATTTGCCATAAAAAAAA
>MJUT01045748.1:74930-98919 GCA_002080005.1 Gigantidas platifrons | reverse complement strand
TATTGTTACACGCAATAAAAAAAAAACACAGAAAGCAACAACTTCCATCAGTGCTTTCAGCACTTTGATTCTGATATTTGCGGACCATAGGGCTATGGATTTCACCCTATCAAAAACTTTCAAAAATGCGTGGTGAAAATTTTGGGGAGGACACTTTTTTGGGGGCCTAAAGTGAAAGTAGAGTTTCAGCACCTTTTTCGCTTCAAAAATGGTTTAGTCTTTGTTCTTCCCATAAAATTAATGCAAATATCGATGTTTTTTGCTGCTTGACTGGTTAACAGTGGAATAACACTCTTTTTTAAATTCCAAGCGGTGCGGACAACTTCTTATCATACTCAATTCCGGTTTCTACGGACTTAATAATATTGATAGAAATAAAAAATCCAAATATAATTAAAAAAAAGTAGGAAAAAAGACAACTTAAATCTCTTGCATTATAATATATTTTTTCCTTGTCTCAGTCAATCTGGAAATATAGGAAGACAACATTTTAAGAATATCTTTTGACAAGATTGAGTAAATAATTTCCCGCAAAAATGCAAGTTTAAATCCTTTGACCAATGAAAACTCACCTTAATATTTAGTCCGTATAAACCAGAATTGAGTATGATAAAAGGTTGTCCACACCGCTTGGAATTTAAGAACGAGTGTTATTCCACTGTAAACCAGTCAATCAACAAAAAACAACGATATTTGCATTAATTTTATGGGAAGAACAAAGACTAAACCGTTTTTGAAGCGAAAAAAGGTGCCGAAACTCTACTTTCACTTTTGGCCCCCCAAAAAGTGTCCTCCCTTCTTCTTTTTAATACATACCTAGTGATGTGAAAATATAACTGCAAGCCCCTGTGAGTCTAACATAGTCAATTCCTCTGAAATATTCTAAATATTCTAGATGTACATTGTAGTCACTTTTTATAGTCGACTTTTGCTTGTAGAAGAAAACAAAGTTAATCTGACAAATAAAAGACATGAATGTTACAGTATTGTTAATCTGTAGCCTACAAAAAGATATATGTTCTGGTAGTCAGTCCAAAAAAAAAAAAAAAACCTACCTACCTACCCTACTCTAAAAGTCAGGGTAGGTGAAAGGGGAAACAAACATTTTTTTAATTGCAGCCTGATTATTTGTGTTCGTACAAATGTGAATTGTAAAAACAATTTTGAGACATTGATGAACCTTCTTTTCCAATATACGACAGCTTAGATTTGTAAAAAAAAAAAACTGCGTGATTTGTATAGTTTTTATGCAAGTTTCCGATGTGACGTATACCTTTTGTATATACTCGAAAAGGGGATGGAGAAAATTAATTATGCGGGAATTGCGGTCTATAAAAATGCTTTAAATAAATAATCTGAATTATTGCAATTATATAGTCTCTATACAATATTGTCTCTCTGTCGTATCTGCGTACAGTACATTGACTTAAATGTCTATATCCAAGTCGTAGGCATGGTTAACGGGGAAAATCACTGGAATAAGTCACAAAATCAACAGGATTTGATTGATTTTTGGTGTTTTAACGCCACTTTCAACAATATTTCAGCTATATCATGGCGACCAGTTTTAGTGGTGGAAGAAGCTGGAGTACCCGGAGAGAACCACCGACCATGGACAAGCAACTGGTAAACTTTATCACTTGCAGCTGCGAGTCGAGTGCACCCCTTTTTAGCTCGCCTGTACGAAGTACAGAAGAGCTTATGTCGTCACCTGTGCATCGTCGGCTGCGTTGGCGTCCAATGTTAACGTTTGCGTTTAGGTCCAATGTAGACAAACTACTTGGCCCAGGTTGATGAAACTTCACATGTGAGTTTGTCGTGGACAGTTAAAAACATCGCACACAAATATAGGTCACCGTGACCTACTATTTCTGTCTGAATGACTTCGACATTTTTGCGTTAACATTTGCGTTTATGTCCAATGTAGACAAACTACTTGGCCCAGGTTGATGAAACTTCACCTGTGAGTTTGTCGCGGACAGCTAAAAACATAGCACACAAATATAGGTCACTGTGACCTACTATTTCTGCCTGAATGACTTCGACATTTTTGCATCAACGTTTGTGTTTAGGTCCAATGTAGACAAACTACTTGGTCCAGGTTGATGAAACTTCACATGTGAGTTTGTCGTGGACAGTTAAAAACACCACACACAAATATAGGTCACCGTGACCTACTATTTCTGCCTCAATGACTTCGACATTTTTGTTAAGACCTGTTTAACTATTACATTTATATGTCCATTTTGAATACCATTAAATGGTTTTCTTTTGGCTAAGCTGAAGTATTGTTCTTAACCAAATTGAACACTAACCATGTGACTATAGATTGCACAGGCGAGCTGGATGGTTTGCCTTGCGACCAGCTATTTTTGTAATTTACAAAGGTCAAAAGAAAAAGAAACGAACATTTAATTCAGTATCGTGATATTACATTTTAATGTATGCTTAAATAAATTTTACTGTGTTTCGACTGACGGACAAACGACCATTGTTTTGTGCTTTGGTTTGAATAAATTGATGTGTATATATATGTTTCATTAATAATAAATAAAAATATTTTTTAACTTTAAATAATTGTTTATAATAATAATAATAATAATAATAAATTCTTTATTTATAGAAGGTTACACAGTTAGTTAATAACTAATCTTCCCTGAGGCCCTCATTGACATATTTCAACATACATTGTAAAATACACTATACAAAAGTTACACACAAGAAGCAATACATTGTAATACATGTAAGTATACACAAAAAGATTTAGTAAATATTTAATGGTAATTTAAGGTACATCATCATTTAAAATGAGACTTTTAACTTTTATTTTAAATGCATTATGAGAGGAAGCTTGCCGTATCAAAAACGGAAGTTCATTCCATAGCTTTGGTCCAGAGTATGTAAAAGTTTTCTTAAAAAGTTCAGTTTTTGCCTTTGGGATTTGTAATTTTTCACTTACAACATTTCGGAGAGAGTAAGGATTTTTATCAGACAAGTATTGGATTTTATTTTTTAAATATACAATGTACAGGTGCTTCATTCTTTAGACATTTTGAAACAAGAAGATATTTATGGTATTTGATTCTTTGTTCAATACTTTGTGGAATAAGCTAAAGTTGAATCCAATTTAAATTTGAGTCAATTTTGATTCCAAGTAATTTTTCACAAGAGCTGAAGAGGAATGTTGTAATTGTTCAGAATTAATTGTCAAAAATAGTTCTTCATTTTGAAATGCAAGTTTTTGCTTTGTTTCACGTGGACTACGACAGGTATCCCGTGCCTTATGCAGGATGTCTTAGTAGATTAACTTTTTTATTTCTTAAACTTTAAATAATTGTTTCACGCGGACTACGACAGGTATCCCGTGCCTTGTGCAGGATGTCTTATATATATAGTACGTGTAGGTTAACTTTTTTATTTCTTAAACTTTAAATAATTGTTTCATGTGGACTATGACAGGTATTCCGTGTCTTGTGCAGGATGTCTTAGTAGTTTAACTTTTTTATTTCTTAAACTTTAAATAATTGTTTCATGCGGACTACGACAGGTATCCCGTGCCTTGTGCAGGATGTTTTATATACACATGTATATAGTAGGCTAACTTTTTTATTTCTTAAACTTTAAATAATTGTTTCATGCGGACTAAGAAAATGGGGGCCTGCAAAATTTAGGGTGGGCCTGAAGATTTGTTACAGTGCAGGACCTGCGGGCCTATGCCCTGAAAAGTTAAGCGTGAAGACTGAATGGAACCAAACTTGGTAGGGATGATCCTAGGGAAGAAGGGCTTCTGATTTGCAGATATGAAGTTGATTTTCCATTGGGAGGGGCTATTATATGGCCTAAAAGGGGAAATTAGTAAATTCTTTAAAAAAAATTCCTATTCAAGAACCCACAATAGACATGCTACAACCCTTGTTGTGTACCATCTTTGGTTATTTAGATTTTTATAAATGAATGTCCCAAGGGTTATACAAGTGGCCACAGCCCTGGGAGTCAAAAAAGGACTTTCTTTAGAACCACCAATGCAGGGATTTAGCCAGGATTTTGAGACCGTTAGTCACTTTTGCGGACATATTTTTTTTTTAATTATGAATAAACAAGAATATAATGAGCTTAATATTATAATCAGTTATGTTGCCTTATTGGTTAGTAATGGAGATTGAACACCTCCTAGGATGGGAACATACTCTGCAAATTAACAACCAACTGATAAAACATAACATTCCCACTATTTCGATCTCAATACTGGTCACACAAATTGTAATACCCCCCCCCNCCCCCCCCCTTTTGAAATATTACTGTGCTTCGGTCTAATACCACACAAATTGTAATAAACCCCTCCCCCACCCTTTTTGAAATGTTACTGTGCTTTGGTCTAATACCACAACAATTGTAATAACTCATATTTGTGTAGTCTTCAGCAGAAAAAAAAATATCTGCCAGTTTCCCCAATGGTCCAACTTCTATCTAGATTCTTTGTAGGAAATCAGTATAGAACAAATGTCATAAACTGAAGCAAGTTGTAAAATAAATAATTATATCTCAGACCTCATAATCAAATTGCAACAATTGGAATAAAAATACTGTAGTTATTTTTATACGCCCGTCTCGAGACGGGCTGTATTATGTGATTGGGTATGGCAGGCGGCGGCGGCGGGCGGGCATCCACACAGGTTTCCGCACAATAACTTTAGTTCTGTATATTGGATCTTTACCAAACTTGGCCACATGATTCCCCTGTGGAAGGGGAAGAACCCTATTTATTTTGGAGTCCTTAGGTCAAAGGTCAATGTCACCGTTACTATGAATAGAATTTTTGACAACAGGGTGGTTTTCTCACGATAACTTTAGTTCTGTATATTGGATCTTTACCAAACTTGGCCACATGATTCCCCTGTGGAAGGGGAAGAACCCTATTTATCTTGGGGTCAAAGGTCAAGGTCACTGTTACTATGAATAAAATTTTTGACAAGAGTCGTTTCCGCATGATAACTTTAGTTCTGTATATTGGATCTTTAACAAATTTGGCCACATGATTTCCTTGTGGAAGGGGAAGAACCCTATTTATTTTGGGGTCATTAAGTCAAAGGTCAATGTTACCGCTACTATAAATAGAATTTTTGACAACAGAATCGTTTCCGCATGATTACTTTAGTTCTGTATATTGGATCTTTAGCAAACTTGGCCACATGATTCCTCTGTGGAAGGGGAAGAACCCTATTTATTTTGGGATAATTAGGTCAAAGGTCAAGGTCACCATTACTATAAATATAATTTTTTTGACAACAGGATCGGTTCTGCACAATAACTTTAGTTCTGTATATTGGACCTTTACCAAACTTGGTCACATGACAGGGGAAGAACCGTATTTATTTTGGGGTCATTCAGGGCTCACCACACATAGTAAAAACAGGGCGACTTGACTTCTCTCTCAGTTGACTTAAGGGCGTAGTGAGGGAAAATCTGGGAGACTTCCGAAAATCGATCCTGATTTTAACGTTTCTTTTCCCACTACTGCATGTTCCCCTACCTTTCACAAAACGAACGTGTGCTCACAACGATCTTAAAAAGGATACAATTAACGAGTTTGGAATGAAATATTGAACATCAAGCCCTGTATGGGTCATATTTCAGGTACAAAAATGTACATGGGAGCTTCTTTTACGTGAATATTGAAGATGAGCCCTGGTCATTAGGTCAAAGGTCAAGGTCACCATTACTATAAATATAATTTTTGACAACAGGATCGTTCCCGCATGATAACTTTAGTTCTGTATATTGGATCTTTACCAAACTTGGCCACATGATTCCCCTGTGGAAGGGGAAGAACCCTATTTATTTCGGGGTGATTAGATCAAAGGTCAAGTTCACCGTTACTACATGTATAAATATAATTTTTGACAACAGGATCGTTTCCGCACGATAACTTTAGTTCTGTATATTGGATCTTTACCAAACTTGGCCACATGATTTCCCTGTGGAAGGGAAAGAACCCTATTTATTTTGGGGTCATTAGATCAAAGGCCAAGGTCACCGTTACTATGAATATAATTTTTGATAACAGGATCGTTTCCGCACGATAACTTTAGTTCTGTATATTGGATCTTTACCAAACTTGACCACATGATTCCCCTGTGGAAGGGGAAGAACCCTATTTATTTTGGGGTCATTACCATTATACCCTTTGATAATTTATATATGGACGGGCATATTTTGTGAGGCACACATTTCTTGTTTTTAATTGCAGACACGTGTCTGTTTGTAAATTATTATCTATAAATAGAACGCAATTATTACCCGGATGCTGATCAATACATATATGCGTCCTCGTGCAATGCATTTCAACGAATTGAATGTCCAACCTTTGCATATAAATGATCATACATGTATTAAATGTGAGAACTAAGATTACATTTCACAGAAATGAGAATAAATACATCAAAAGTTCGTTTGATTAAAAGTAGCTCCTGGTGATAACGCCATATTTTATTTTATTTTAGTTTCTTCAAAGGACGTTGTTTCTTTAATCAAAGTTATGACTTTTTGAGAAAATCACTTTCAAAATACTTAATGAATACGATACATTTCAATAAACATGATATCGACATTTTCATAAATTTGGCAGAAATAGTTTGTTATATATGGCAGACATTGAGACGAATCGTGCAATGAATGACGATTACTATTAATTATATATTTTGACGGCAACTTTCCCAATGCGAAATTGACCCCATATGACGATTACAAAAATATGTCCACTTTTATAAATGATCATAAATACACAGTACTGTGGCATTTTGAGTACATGTCATAACTATAAAAAAATTATTATCGTTGATTGAATTCTTTGTCCAGGTGAGATCAAACATTACGCAATCAAACAAAAATTCTATGATCCGTTGATTGGCTTGTAACATGTAATAAAATTGTCATTGTAGTGACTAATTAGTTTTAATCAGGAAATGAAGAAGAAGAAGAATAGATTGTTACAAATATTATTTTACAATTTTTTGAAAATTCAAGTGACGAATTGGGTACGGGAAATACTCATCACTTTCGAAAATCAATCGTCAATGACGAAAGTGACGAGCGCTAGCTAAATCACTGCCAATGACAAAACACGTATAAATGACATGAATTATCATTTTTATAAACAGATTCAAGTTTGCACAAATGAACACCTTCATTGTCTATATGTTGTCCAAACCTTGAGATCAAAAATTTATATTGAATTATTGGTTGCAATGAAAAAGAATAATAAAAGCAGTATTTTAAAGAACCAGAAATGAAATTGTAATTAGATTTGGAGTTTATATTAGCATGGACTTCGATGAGGAAACATATAAAATAATAACCTCAGGGTTCACCAAACCAAGGTAGGTGGGCGAAATTCTTGCCCTATATCGGTTGAAGTCACCCTCCGACTTCAAACCAAAATTAAAGACACCTTGTTTCTTTTTGCAAGTCACTCCTTTCTTTCAAATAATCTGCATTTAATGATAAAGCTGATTGACAAAGCAACTGTAATCAATGAGAAAATGCATACCAATAAGAGAAAAAGGTTTTTTTAATTAATGACCCTAAACTATCGTTTGTCCGTTTGTATATAATTGATCGTTTTTCTGTTACCTTTACAACTGAAATGTTTCTAACTCAATGGAACATCAGGTATGGCTTTTCAAACAGGGAACCAGAATGCATAGTTTATAGAATAATCCTCCGGCTAAGGAGCCCTCTAAATTTCGGTAAATTTCCAAAGTTTGATATTCTGCTTTGAAAACAATAAAAAAAAAAAGTTCATTACTCGTTTAAATTTCTGTGTTTTATTTATTTATTTTCTATTTGCAACTCACACAAATTAAGATAATGAGACCATACTACTATTCTGGTAGTTGATTTTTTTTTTTTTTAAATGCATCAAATGTTTAATATATTGGGGAAAATCCACTTTTTTTCAACTAGTTTTATTTCTTTCAAAAATGTGTGTAAAATGCTGGATTTGGCTTAAAAAATTAAAAAATTCTTGGGGGGGGGGGAAATAACCCCAACACCCCTAGCGGCCCTCGTCATTTTCACCTGGGCTACTGCTTTTTAATCTGGGCTAGCAGTTTCAAAATTTCAGTAGCCCAGTTGGCTATTGTGCACAAAAAGTTAATCTGGAACCCTGTTGACATGTTTAATCTAAATAATTTTGACCGTTTACCTTTACTAAGAAGTGCTTCAGTACTTGTATATTAAAGTAAAACTAAAAGATGGATAACCTCCTTGTTGTAGATTTGTCAAATGTTTATGATGGATAACCTCCTTGTTGTAGATTTGTCAAATGTTTATAAGATGTGTAGAAAGTCAGGAGATATATCATAGTTCACATATTCACAAATTAACTGCCATTAAGGAGACTTTAAAGTATGTTTTGATATTTTCAGAGGACAGGGAAGCATTTGTTACCTTAGCAACAAATGATACATATGCATTAGGATGTTTGGTTTTGGGATCATCGTTACGGCGTGTGGGCACAACAAGAAAGTTGGCTGTCATGGTAACATCAGGTGTATCACAGTCACTAAGGTAATTGTCTAATACTCAAAAAAGTAACATCTGGTGTATCACAGTCACTAAGGTGATTGTCTAGTACTCAAATCAGTAACATCTGGTGTATCACAGTCACTAAGGTGATTGTCTAGTACTCAAATCAGTAACATCTGGTGTATCACAGTCACCAAGGTAATTGTCTAGTACTCAAATCAGTAACATCAGGTGTATCACAGTGACTTAAGTGATTGTCTAGTACTCAAATCAGTAACATCTGGTGTATCACAGTCACTAAGGTGATTGTCTAGTACTCAAATCAGTAACATCAGGTGTATCACAGTCACCAAGGTAATTGTCTAGTACTCAAATCAGTAACATCTGGTGTGTCACAGTCACCAAGGTAATTGTCTAGTACATAAATCAGTAACATCTGGTGTATTGCAGTCACTAAGGTGATTGTCTAGTACTCAAATCAGTAACATCTGGTGTATCACAGTCACTAAGGTAATTGTCTAGTACTCAAATCAGTAACATCAGGTGTATCGCAGTCACTAAAGTGATTGTTTAATATGTACCCAAATCACTGATTTGTATACCATTAAATTTATATATTGGGAATTAAACATGACTGCCAATACAAAATTGAAATTTGGTGCACAATGTATTTAGAAACCACTTGACATTTCTCTATGAAACTATTAAGTACTTTACCAATTATAAAATTTTAAGATGTTATTAGTACAAATTTGTGAAATTCTAGGATTGCAAATATGGTCTCTAAGACTTAAAAATATATAGTTGACAATACAATGTATAAGTTTTGGTGCAAGCTGTATCTGAGAAACAGTGAATGGTCTCCTTTAAAATTATGACCAACAGCTGGACTGTCTAACAAGATAACCTGGCTTGCAATCTCTTGACAGCCATAAAATATATGAAGCTTTTCTGATGGTTATATTATGAAGATATATATTTCACTATCAAACAGGAACAAAATGTTTTGCTGTACACTGATGGCCCATCAGTACTTGCTTGTATTATGGTGACCCTGTTTATACATGACCTTTATGAATGAATATTTGTACTTGAACAAATATTATACATGTACAAATGTATATATGTAGATAGTATTTTGACCTTATAAAGGTTGAACATAGAGTGTACAGATATTATATGTAGATAGTATTTTGACCTTATAAAGGTTGAACTGATAGATATTATATTTTTTTCTCTCTCAACATTTTAGACATAGATACAATCACACCACTGTTAATTTGGCTATTTGTCATATCTGTTATCAACCCTCGTCATTATCAGTTACTATTGTTGTGTATTCACATGTTATCCTGATACAGGTGGAAGGATGGCGATGGTACACATTATATTATATTTAAGCATAAGTGAATTATTTTGTCTGGAAAGTGAAAAAAAAAACTAGGTGTCGACTGACAAATGTTTATGTCCTTGACAACAGATATATCTTCATGTTTGTTGCATTAGTAACATTAATTCATGTTTGTCATGCATGTTGTACAATGATATGATCCAAATAATTGTCTTGGCATACATTTTTCTCATCAGATATAATTATGATGGTAGACAGTTTTATTATTTATCTATCATCCATGATATACAGAGAATGTTTTGTCTTTTGGGTTCTTTCCTTGAAAGTACTTAAGTCTTAAATATACACTAAATGTGGCATTAAACATCAATCAATCAATCTTATATTTTATACACTATTATAGATTGATTTTTAATTTCACCATGTTTAACTTGATTTGTAATCTTAAGGAAATAATTAACTTTAATTAAGGGAAAATAGAACCAACATACTACATTGTATTTTGTCTTTTAGAAATCTTTGATTTGTTTCTCAAGTTCATTACACAATGAAATTTTTCATGTGAAATAAAAAGTGTTTTTGTAATGTTGAAGTAATACATTGTTTTTCCAAGCTCTAACTGAAACATGATTCTTGAATCTAACATGACAATGATCGAATATTTCTGTGTATTGATTGAGGCTTGGGGTGGTTTTAAATATCAGAATCCAACCAGACTAGCTGGTTATCAGAAAAAAAGTATTCAGGGATACTTATTTTTTATAGGAAGTTATTTTGACGAGTCCAGACAACATTTGTGAACATTGTTGTGAGTTCCACCATTGTAAAAATAAAAAAATTGAAAACTTGGATGAGTCCAGGACTCATCTAGACAAGTTACAAGGAACTTTGGTATTAATACTAGCCATTGTATTAGAAAAAAAAAATTGTTATGGTAATTAAAAACTTTTATCATTGCACACATTTTCTGCTATTATTGGATATCCATATATCATCACTCATTCTTGTTTTTATATCTTTTTTACCTAAGGAAAGTATTTCAAGCTAATGAAAAAAATTGTATTGTGATTTAAAAGAAATTGTTGAATCTGACTGAAATGTTTGTTAATTTCATTGCATAGAAAAATATATGTGTATCATTAACTTGGATTTGAAATATACACACAATCAATGTACTAAAACTATAAACCTGTTCTGTAGAAAAGAATGAAGATAGGTGAAACATGTTAAAGAAATCTTACAGGGGCTGTCGTGGCCGTCATCTTATGGTAGTTGGATTTATAACTACCTATGCAATCAGTGCCTATCACCACTGATGTTGTGAGTTCAAATTTTGATCTGGACGAGGTTTACGACATAATGTGATAAAGTTTGTCGGTTACTTGCTTTAGGTCGGTGGTTTTCTCAGAGTCCTCCTGTTTCCTCCATCAATAAAACTGACCACCACAATAGAACATAAATATTGTTGATAGTGGCATTAAACACCATAAACCAAACATCTTTCATAATACTGTATATAGAAATGTATTTTTAAAGGTCTAACTAGCTACTGTATGGATCTAAACTTGCCCCTAACATTAAAGTGCATTCACATCAACGGAATATTAATATATAGTTTAATCAATCATAAAAAATTACTAGCTTGAATGCACGATGACCCCATACTAGTTAGTATATTCTATATGATTTTAAAACTGTTTTCTATGAACTATTTTCAGATAAAATTCAAATAAGAAGAAATTTTATTATTTGATATTTACAGTCTATCTTAATCATAACATATCATATTAAAAGTTAAACTCTATCATGGACAGTAGAATAGAGGATAGACTAGATATTAAAAATAAATCTGTGGCTATACGTTCATAATCATTTATCCAGGCTAAAATGCTGTGATCTAATTAGGTTATTATCGTAATAATCTGTAAATAAAATTATTTCTTAAAAATGTTAGTATCTTGTTTATCCCACAATTATAAAGGTAGAGTCTGGTAGACATTTATTTTTCTCCTTCAAATTCTACTGCCCTGCAACACAAATTAATGATAAAGATTTTCTGAAACATTGCCAAAAATAAGCATTGGTAAGGGCATTGTACTGGTAGGTTGGTTGATCAGGAAACAGCACACAAAAAACTACAAATAAGCATTTTTTTCTTGGATAATTGTCACTCTCCATATGTAGGTTAATTGTATACCCGGTATATAATGATGAACAAAGATAAAGTTTTTTTATATCACAGAAGTCCTGTATATAGTTCAGAACGTTGAGTTCAATGTTTTTTTAATCCTAGTAAATATTTGCTCTTTTTCCAAGTACTAAATACTTAGTTTTTGGCACAAATTTGTCTGTAGCATGTATTATGGGGGTGGTAGTTATTAAGATATTGATGACTTGTGTAAATAACACCTGTCTGAGTGAGAACTATTATTATACAGTTTATATGTTTATGTTGTACAGTTATATGTTTATGTTGTACAGTTATATGTTCATGATGTACAGTTATATGTGTATGTTGTACAGTTATATGTGTATGTTGTACAGTATATGTTCATGGTGTACAGTTATATGTTTATGTTGTACAGTTATATGTTCATGGTGTACAGTTATATGTGTATGGTGTACAGTTATATGTGTATGTTGTACAGTTATATGTGTATGTTGTACAGTATATGTTCATGGTGTACAGTTATATGTGTATGGTGTACAGTTATATGTGTATGTTGTACAGTTCTATGTGTATGTTGTACAGTTATATGTGTATGTTGTACAGTATATGTTCATGGTGTACAGTTATATGTGTATGGTGTACAGTATATGTTCATGGTGTACAGTTATATGTGTATGGTGTACAGTTATGTGTGTATGGTGTACAGTATATGTTCATGGTGTACAGTTATATGTGTATGGTGTACAGTTATATGTGTATGGTGTACAGGTATATGTGTATGGTGTACAGTATATGTTCATGGTGTACAGTTATATGTTCATGGTGTACAGTTATATGTGTATGGTGTACAGTATATGTTCATGGTGTACAGTTATATGTGTATGGTGTACAGTTATATGTGTATGTTGTACAGTATATGTTCATGGTGTACAGTTATATGTGTATGTTGTACATTTATATGTGTATGGTGTACAGTTATATGTGTATGGTGTACAGTATATGTTCATGGTGTACAGTTATATGTGTATGTTGTACAGTTATATGTGTATGGTGTACAGTTATATGTGTATGGTGTACAGTATATGTTCATGGTGTACAGTTATATGTGTATGGTGTACAGTATATGTTCATGGTGTACAGTTATATGTGTATGGTGTACAGTTATATGTGTATGGTGTACAGCTACTATTTTTTCTTCATCTATTGCCTTTGTACTTTTGATGTACAGTGATTTTGCCTGAAGACTGAAGTGTATCCAAACAATCCGTTTTCATTTGAGGTTAAACGTTTGAGTCACATTGATGTAGAGTCACCATTGTGTTTTACTTTTGGAGACCAGTTATCAATTCTTTGTCCTTTCTCGTTGCTCTGGCATAGGGAGCCATTTCTCCCTCCGCAAGGGAAATTATACTTATAAAAAAACGTTGAAAAAACCTATAATCTTAGAATCAGATCATGAATGTGTTACTGGTCTAATGTCAAGAATATTTATAATTTGCACATGACGTAGACTCACATTTCTATTTTCAGACACCAGTTGTCAAGGGTATTTGACTTAGTAAATGATGTTGACTCACATTTCTATTTTCAGAGACCAGTTGTCAAGGGTATTTGACTTAGTAAATGATGTAGATTTACTAGACAGCAGAGACCCTACAAATCTACAATTATTAGGCCGTCCAGATCTCAATGTTACGTTTACAAAATTCCATTGCTGGAGACTGACGATGTACGATAAAGCAGTATTCTTAGATGCAGATACTCTAGTATGTCATTCATTTATCTTACTTAAATATACTGTACAGCAATCAATCTTTGTATGGATTTTTTTCTTCTAGAACTGAGTTCTTAATGTATTTTTTAAGGATGGCTTTTAAGAGCTAGTCTAAAGGTGCTAAAGCTTACAGAAATTTGACATACATGTACGTAGCTCTACCATCTTTTGTTTTACAATAAACACAATATAACCATCACCATGTGTGGTTTAGATTTTAGAGCTTCAGTAAAAACCTAGTATATTCAAAATCCTTCTCTTTCAAGACCCTCAATTAAATGTAGTTTGTGAATGAACATGTATAAAGGTGCTTTTTTACCTGATAACAGATGGTTCAGGTTTATATTGTCAATGAACATGTGACCTTTTAGAAAATATTTATCCATGAGAAACTTTATACAGTGACATTTGAATGAATACAAAACTGGTTAAAAAAAAATGCTGTTTAGACGTACTTGACCGATTTAAATCTAAAAATAAATAGGTGTACTATAAATGACCTAATAGACAGTCGATTTAAAAAGATAGTACTATTCTGTCTGGTAGAGGAACGCTTTACGTGACTGAATTATTGTACTGGTAAAGAAACACTTTACGTGACTTAATTAATGATTCTACCTAGATTTTGGTCAGGGAATTTTACGGTCTAATAATGCAAAGATAATTGTCAGTTTTGTGGTGTCACACATTTTTGGCACCATATCTTATACAGAGGTTAAGTCTTAGAGTGGGGAATGAAGTAGAGTGTTGAAGTGATTATTTTGAAGTAGTATGGATCTTGAAAATTTAGATCATACCGGTATACAGTTTTATAATACATGCAAAATTGTACAATCAAACATTTCCTGTGTAGGTTTTAAGTTAGACCATGTAATCATTTCTTATGTGCCAAAATATATAATAGGTAAAATGAACAATGAATTAACATCATATTGTGGTGTAGAATAAACAAAGGCTTGTCCTCATTATCAAGATCAACACTGACAGAAAAATGTTTGAAACAAATGGACTAGATGAGTAGACTCGTAGTTATTAGTCCCCTACCGGCAAAAGCCGAAGGGGACTATAATTTTAGGTTCCGTCTGTCCGTCCGTCACATTAAAATTTTAAGTTGTCCAGACTTTTTTTTTGACGTCCTTTGATATATTGACTTGATATTTGGTATGTGGCTATATCTAGATGAGTTACAGTTTAAGTTCGAATTTCGTTCCGGTCGAATGATTTTTGGCTGAGTTATGGCCCTTGAACTTGTATTTTTTGTTCAAAGGTTTAGTTGTCTGGACTTTTTTTTTACCTTCTATGAGATATTGACTTGATATTTGGTATGTGGCTATATCTAGATGAGTTACAGTTTAAGTTTGAATTTCGTTCTGGTCGAATGATTGTTGGCTGAGTTATGGCCCTTGAACTTTAGGTCCTCTGATTTTTGCAGCCGGTAGGGTACAATGTATTGCTATGTGCAATACTCTCAGAATTCTTGTTAAATATAGAACTCAGATACAATTTGTATGTAGTTGTGCTTTGTATTAGAATCTTTTATATTAGACGATAATCAGCAAAATTTAGATTATTTAGACATTTAAAAGTTAACTAATAGACAATTCATTTATATTTTTATATAATGCCACTCCAATATGTACTCCTAACTTTCACGACAGCACTCCACTCCAAGACTCCTAAATTTCACGACAGCACTCCACTCCAAGACTGCTAACTTTCATGACAGCACTCCACTCCAAGACTCCTAACTTTCACGACAGCACTCCACTCCAAGACTCCTAACTTTCACGACAGCACTCCACTCCAAGACTCCTAACTTTCACGACAACACTCCACTCCAAGACTCCTAACTTTCACGACAGCACTCCAATCCAAGACTTCTAACTTTCACGACAGCACTGCTTGATCCAGAAGAAGATACATCATCCAAAAACTTCTGGAAATATATAAAAACTAGGAAACAGGACACAATGGGAATTGGAACACTGAAGGCAAATGGGAAAATAGCAGAAACTGCAACTGAAAAAGCCAACATGCTCAACGACCAGTTTACCTCAGTCTTTACCCAGGAAGATACAAACAATATATCAGTGAAAGGTCCATCACCATTCCCATCAATGGAAAACATCAACGTTACCACCAACGGAGTCATCCAACGACTAAATGAGAAGAAAGCAAGCGGTCCGGACAAAATTCCAATAACCTTCCTTAAACACACATCCGACATTATAACACCAGCACTATCATATCTATTCCAGCATTCTCTAGATACAGGAGACATCCCATCGGATTGGAAAAATGCCAATGTAGTACCGATATATAAAAAGGGTGACAGAACTACTCCTGGGAACTATCGTCCAGTCTCACTCACAGCAGTTATATGCAAGATGATGGAGCATATTATTGTATCCCAAATAATGAACCACCTGGACAGCAATAGTATTCTACATAATAACCAACACGGATTTAGAACAAAAAGATCTTGTGAGTCTCAATTGTTAATGACTTGATTTAATGATTGATTTTTGGTGTTTAATGCCACTTTCAACAATATTTCAGCTATATCATGGCGACCAGTTTTAGTGGTGGAGGAAGCCGGAGTACCCGGAGAGAACCACCGACCATGGGCAAGCAACTGGTAAACTTTATCACTTGCGGTTGCGAGTCGAGTGCACCCTTTTTTGTAATTTACAAAGCCGGGCGCGAACCCACGCCGTTGATGACAACTGATGACATAGCCAAGTACCTAAACCAAGGGAAACAAGTAGACATGGGGATATTAGACTTTGCGAAAGCGTTCGATAAGGTGCCACATTCCAGACTAGCCAACAAACTAAGATATTATGGCATCCAGGGTACAACCCAGAGATGGATTAACAACTTCCTCAGAAACAGACAACAGCAAGTGGTAGTAGACAACGCAACATCCAAAACAACGCCTGTAACATCTGGTGTCCCGCAAGGTACCGTACTAGGACCCACACTATTCCTTCTTTTCATCAACGACATCGCAGATGATATTAACTCTACATACAATAAGGCTATTTGCAGATGACTGCATAGTATATCGACCAATAGTCAGACCAGAAGACCACCAAGAATTACAGAAAGACTTCAATACATTAGTAAACTGGAGTAACACCTGGCAAATGGAGTTCAATGTGAAGAAGTGTGCCATAATGCAGTTTACAACATCTACCACAAAGAAAGAATACACCTATACTATGAAAGGAGAGACTTTAGAGATAGTACACCATCACCCATATCTAGGAGTAGAATTGAGCGACACTCTGAAATACAACTTACATATAGATTCTATATGCAAGAAAGCATCTAGCACACTTGGTTTCATCAAACGAAATTGAAGACACTGCCCACCGAAAGTGAAAGAAAGAGCATACCAGACTTTAGTAAGACCCAAGCTGGAATATGCATCAACAATTTGGAACCCTCAGCAGAAAACACAAATCAAACAAATAGAACAAGTACAACGCAATGCCGCCAGATTCATCAACAACAAGCCATTCAATCCAGAACAACCTGAAAGTTTAACATCAATGTTAAAAGAACTGAAATGGAACACCTTAGAACATAGAAGAGCCAATGCAGATGTCATACTTATGTACAAAATTGTTTTCCACCTCATAGCTATACCTGCGTTATATCAACCACTTCAACAAATACTTCGGTCAACTAGGAACAGCCACTCACTCAAATTCTTACCATACCACTGGAGAATTAATGTTTATCAACACTCTTTCTTTCCCCGGACAGTCTTATTCTGGAACTCGCTACTCGAACCCATTGTCCTGTTGCCAGCACTGGAGGAATTCAAACCTGCCATCCAGAATCAACAACAATGGACCACACTTACCAGCAACTAGTTACCAGAGACCTACCTGTAAAGTGTATATACATGTTAATTTTTTTTTTTTTTTTTTTTTTTTTTTTTTTTCTCCACACTTTTGAACTTTTTCACCATATTACTACGTACATGTACATAATATTCCTCAGTATTAGATGTCCAGCAGTGGATTTTGCTGAGTATCACCATTGAAGTTGAAGCACTCCACTCCAAGACTCCTAACTTTCATGACAGCACTCCACTCCAAGACTCCTAACTTTCACGACAGCACTCCACTCCAAGACTCCTAACTTTCACGACAGCACTCCACTCCAAGACTCCTAACTTTCACGACAGCACTCCACTCCAAGACTCCTAACTTTCACGACAGCACTCCACTCCAAGACTCCTAACTTTCACGACAGCACTCCACTCTGTTAAGTACATGATGCTCTCGTTAGTTAATTAGTGCCACAAAAGATATGTATTAAAATATTAATAATCTGATGTACAAATGTAATTAAAGTTATTAAAGTAGGAAGGTAATGTATTATCAGAAATTGACAAAATAAATATTTGACTGTATAATATTGGTTATCTAAAATGATTAAAGGTCTTATAGGGATAATGTTACATTCAATGTATTATATCTAAGTACAGATTGACAATCTAGTGTATTGTGGTGTCAGCCTTAGTTATACAGGAAAAGTCAATATTACACTTTAGTTGTGATGTGGTGTATTGACCTCTGTATAATCAACAATAAGGTGATATGCAATGAAACTAATTAAGTAGTGATCAGACAGGGATACTAACATGATATAAGTAAATATCATATGATTACTCTGGAATGTAGGCTGTCTAAATGTCTTTATGTACATTGTGTATAAGTCACTCTGTATTTTAGAAGAGATAACATGTCTGTAATATAAAATAAATGTTGTACAAATTGATTCTGAGAAGTGATTTATACTAATTTAATAAGAAATAAAATCACCAATGAGATTTGTCTGATTACCACCTTGGTGGTTCTTATTTAATTAACCCCGACACTTCGTCAAAGGGGACTATAGAAATGGGTATCGTCCGTCCGTGTGCTTTTTGGTTTCCAGATGATAACTTGTGAATGAAAAGTCAGATTGAAGCTAGGTTTGGTATGTAAGTGTATCTTTTGAATATCTAGGTCAAGTTCGATAATGACAATTTTTCAACTATTTTTACTAGAGTTGTGCCCCTTTTTATACCTCAAAATTGCTAAATATTTGGTTTCCAGATGATAACTTGGGAACAAATAGTCAGATTGAAACTAGGTTTGGTATGTAAGTGTATCTCATGAATATCTAGGTCAAGTGCAATAGCGATCATTTTTCGACAAATCTTACCAGAGTTACTCCCCTTTTTTTACTTCAAAATTGCTAATATTTTGGTTTCCAAATTATAACTTGTGAACAAAAAGTCAGATTGAAACTAGGTTTGGTATGTAATTGTATCTCATGAATATCTAGGTCAAGTTCGATAATGATGATTTTTCGACAAATCTAACCAGAGTTACTCCCCTTTTTTTACTTCAAAATGGTCCTTGGATGGTCCTCTTTCAGAATTATGAGTGATACAGGCTCACCTGACCCTCTAGTTTACAGTAGTTTCAAAATTTAATCTTACGATATAACCTTGGAGTCGGGGGACCAGTGGCCAACGGCCTTTTATTTTATTTTTAATTCGTCATTCTCCAATGACATTTGTCTGTTTTGTACCTTATGTTTCCATGTTATTGTAATAATGTATACTAGTACACAAGATATGACTGAACAGACATGAATTAATTATCTCACATTAACAAACAATAAATCTAACATTAATATCCCCTATACCTAAGTGAAGATATTATAGATTATGAGCATTTAACAATATTTCTGTCATATTATTATGGCTTTCTGGAGTGGGCGGAGTGTGGTGCAGTTAAAGGGAGATAATTACAGATACTAACTAATGTTTTTCACGCACTGACATCGCATAGAAAACAGATTGAATTAAAACATTAAAATACATATGTATTGACTTAAATAAGAGCATACAATTTTTTTTTTCTGTTTTAGGTCCTACAAAATGTAGATGAATTATTCAATAGAGAAGAATTATCAGCAGCACCAGATGCTGGTTGGCCAGACTGTTTTAATTCTGGTGTTTTTGTTTTCAAACCTTCAGAAGAAACATATAATGCCATTCTACAGTATGCTTTAGATCAAGGCAGTTTCGATGGTATGTCATATAAAAATAACAGTAGAACTATTTTCTGTTGTCATAGAAACTACTACCGGTAATATAGTTAGTTTGCTTATTGCTGTAAATATTTGATGACATTTTATCTTCAAATTCTGTTTTTGTAAAAATGTTCAATGTTCAGAATCTAAAGTGCTTAATTTAGTTAATTATTGTAAATTGTCAGAGCAAGAAAAATTTTAATATAAAGATTTCTAACAAGTTATCTTTAGTAATGACCCAATAAGCTTCATGTTTCAGCATGCGCCTGATATTTGATATTAAAATCAATAATTTGTATTTCAAAACTCTGATTTTAATGTTTTATAGTGTAAATGGGGCCTGATATCAAAACTGAAGTGATAATATTATACAATTGCAGGGCTTGCAATAGAAGACGGTAGCCGGCGATTTTCCCTGTTTATATAGAGAAAGAACACCGGCTATTTTGTTGAAAAAAAAATTGAAATTTTATTTCAATCATGTCAATATTGTTGTCGTGTTTCGATACTAAATCTATATTTACGGCACTTTATTTATATGTGTTTTTTTTGCTTCCTGGAATAACAGTTTTCCGATATACTGTTTAATACACGTTTTTTCATTGGTCGAGAGATTTGTTCAGGACTGAGTACTGTATCCCAGAGATTCCCAAACAAATCCGGTAAAAATAAATTTGGTCCGGAAAACATTGGTTTCCACCGGACCGACTATCCAGTATAAAATACAGGGTTTGTTGTATAATAGAGCCCTGTTTGATCTCCAATTTGTTCATAATTTATTTTGATTAAAACTAAAGTGAAATGCCAGATCAAAACTCTTTTCTTGTATCATTTCTCCATGCTTTGATGAAGTTCAAAGACATTCACATTGACAAAATTAAAGTCGCAATCTCAGAAATGCTTTAATGAACGAAAATATCAATATTTGAAATTATAAGTACAATGCCTTCCCGGGAAAGACGTTTGAAAGAAAGTGGCAAAGGAAAATAAAAGTTTGATATCGTATTTTTCAACTTCGTAAGTTGATAAAAAAAAAAAATGAGTTATTTCCCTTTGTTATATACATTGTATATACTTGAAACAAACCAAAATTAACAAAATCTAAATATGCCATTTACAATATTTTATTATCAAACACAATAAAACCACTTAAGTTTAATCTGAAGTAAAAACCTGTCTGCTTAAACTGAAACAAAGACAATATTTTGCAACAACCAGTTCTATACATTACCTGTAGTAATAACACACATGCATAAATAGACATCCATTACATGAACTTATTTTTCCTTCTGTATTGAGTCCAGGTTTGGACCACCAAATATATAACTTGTACTTATATGCACCTTATTTACACCCACAATATCGAATAATTATTAAAAATTTCGGATAAAAGGTAAAAATAAACCAGTATGGTTGTATCCAATATTAGATATTTTGACAAATTTTACAGTTATACCAGTGTTGTGGACAATACTGGTATAAATTGATCCATAATTTGCATAAGATCAATTATATCAAATTTTGTTTTACTTTGGGTTATTGTTTCCTTTTTTCTAGACAACATTCTTTATTTTTAGTAGAAACCAAAATGAAGCAAATGAACCACAGATTAACAGCTATATCATGGTACTTTATACAACAACTCATGAAATATTTTAAGTAACATAAGAAAATTACCTGTAGACATTTTGGGAATCAATTTTAATCAGGGAGTAGACATTTTGGGAAAAAAATGTCTAATTAACTAAAATTGACCTGTAGACATTTTGGGATGACCCCAGATTAACACATTAAAGAGAAAATTAATTGATTCAGACCCCTCTGACATATTGCCCTTTTATTCACAGGTCGCACGCATAAAATTGCCCCTTTTCAGTTTTGCACCCTGCCCATCTTAAATCCTAGCTATAACACTGACAAGAATCACTCTGGACCGGACAGGCAAAAATTATCGGAGGCGGATATCAATTTGGCACCAAATTTAAACATGTCTTTTGTGCAAAATACGATAGAGGACTTGATTTACACTTTTGATAAATATTGAAAGCTTTGAAATGGACAAATATTACAAGCTTTTTCCTGATTAAGACAAATGGTTGAAAAGATACACTAAAATTTGTATTTATCTGTGAATTTAAATAAGATACTTTGCTTTATTTATATATAAAAAAAAAAATTCCACAAAATGTTTACTTCAAAGCAGACTTGTTTTAACAAACAATGTTCAGAAAAATATTAATATATACAGTTAGTTTGCATTACTAAAATGAGAAATGGAAAATTGGTAGCCCTTGGTTGAAAGCACCCACTGCAGGAAAAGCTTGATATTTTTTCAGTCCTATGAAATTCTTTATTGAGCTTACTGATATTGCAGCTCTCCACAGTTGTTGATGGATATAAAAAACAATGTTTTCTGGAGGCTCCGGGAGGACCCCTACAAGGGCACTGCCTTTGATCTGTTGGTAGCCTTTAGCGGCCCCCAAACCCCCGGCCGAAAAATGTCGACGCATTTCTCCACCTACTTTTTGGAAATAGCCTGCTACTTCAAAACTTATTGAAAGCCCTGCAATTGTAGCACTTCATTGAATGAGATATGATGTTTATGGAACACTTAGGAGCAATATTGACCAAGGCCAACATCTGCAGTCACTATTGCTAAGTGTTCCATAAAACATCATATTATGTGATAAAGTTTGTTAATGACTTGCAGGTCAGTGGTTTTCTCTGGGTCCTCCAGTTCCCCCACCAATAAAATTGATCTCCACGATATAGCTGAAATATTGTTGAAAGTAGTGTAAGCACCATAAACCAAACCAAACCAAATTAGTATTTGTTGCTTCTCCACCAAGCAGACAGCATTAGTAAAAGCAAGGACCGGTGGGCTCAATCTGAGTGAAGTGACATGTCTACCTGCAGACTGCTGTTTCAGTAATCCAGAACTATAAAAAACTTTTAAGTGTGTTGATCTGGTACAAAGTAGACAGCATCATCGTCTCATTTAAATGTAACTTGTTCTCGCCATAATATAGCTGAAAAATTGCTTATTTAGCATTAAACACTCACTCACTAATTCATTATAACACAAAGTATTGAATTAATCCTGTATAATTTTAGGTGGAGATCAAGGATTACTTAACATGTATTTTCGTGATTGGGCTACTAAAGACATATCAAGACACCTGCCATTCATTTATAATGTTGTGTCACAAGCATTCTATAGTTACCTTCCAGCATTTAAACAGTAAGTTACCTTCCTGCAATTAAACAATAAGTTACCTTCCAGCATTAAGCAGCAAGTTACCATCCAGCTATTAAACAGTAAGTTACCATGACAAGATTTTACATGTTCATAATATGCTGTATATTTTAAAACAACATACTAACATTACTTTGGTTTTGTGAATAAAACTGACAGATATTTGTGATTCACTGGGATGGATCACAGAATTAAAAGGTCAATATATATATATATATAAAAAAAAAAAAAAGTAAGCAATCTTACTAATTTTAAATAACGATAAAATAATAACATCAGCAAGCTCAAAGCCAATACCAGGCTTCTACAATAACATTTCATTTTAACTTCACCATTTGGACAAGTACTTTCAAAAAGTTACTTGTCTGAAGTCATTTTTAACTTGTCCAAAAATTAGATATTAAATAAAATCAGCAATGCTGTACACTAAATCAACATAATAGATTTTGTTTGGTCTAACAACACATTCATTGCTGATCTTCATTCAACTCAGTATGCTCTCTTAGATAGAACCTATCAGTGTTTTGAGTCGGACCAAAATATGTATTCATGAAATATACAATTGAAACCATTCTTAAAGAAAGAATTTTGCAAGAAAGGTTAAATATTAAGTTATATTTTACTGTTGTATTCCCTCTCATTGGCACAGTAAGGTCTATGATTTAAATATTAAGTTATATTTTACTGTTGTATTCCCTCTCGTTGTCACAGTAAGGTCTATGATTTAAATATTAAGTTATATTTTACTGTTGTATTCCCTCTCATTGTCACAGTAAGGTCTATGATTTAAATATTAAGTTATATTTT
>MJUT01045748.1:54007-67850 GCA_002080005.1 Gigantidas platifrons | reverse complement strand
ATTACATTTTATGTCCATTTTGAATACCATTAAATGTTTTTCTTTTGGCTAAACTGAAGTATTGTTCTTAACCAAATTAAACACTAACCACATGGTTATGACATTCACATGTAACTATAGATTGCACAGGCGAGCTGGATGGTCTGCCTTGCGACCAGGTATTTTCTATATACATGTTCTTTGTTTGTGTATGTAATCTTTACCCTTTATCCTTTTGAGTTTTCATAGCAATAAAATGTCCTTTGTATTACTGTCCAAAGCAAAAGTTAAGTACCTGCATGTACTATTTCAGCCAATAAGATTTATTTGATGCTGAAATATTTTAGGCCCGGATTTCTGGAAAAATATTTTAGCTGACAGTAAATATAAGTTTAGATCAGATGTTAATAAAATGTTATTGGATTATTTTTTGCTTGTATTGAGAATTCGAAATCTGAGATTTTTTTTGTGTGGGAAACTAGCGAGAAATTGTGCAATAAGAAAAATATGTGTGTTTCTTATTACCTACTTATATATTTTAGTGTGAACCATAGAATTTTTTAATTGCCATTTTTAGAGAGAGAAAAAATATTAAGACCAGAATGCATGTAACTAGAAACACACATGTTATTCTTGTTGGCCTGTTATTATTAATAGACAGTTGAACTTGTGCAATCCGACACATGAGTTTTCCAGACATCGACAAAATTTTATGTTCCCAAGGTATTTCTGTTAACTAAAATAAAACCTGAGTATTCCGACATCCTGTAAACTCTTACACATTTCCCTGATCCCTTGGTGTGTCAGATTAGACAGGTTCTGACATCCTGTAAACTCCGACACATTTCCCTGATCCCTTGGTGTGTCAGATTAAACAGGTTCTGGCATCCTGTAAACTCCGACACATTTCCCTGATCCCTTGGTGTGTCAGATTAGACAGGTTCTGGCATCCTGTAAACTCCGACACATTTCCCTGATCCCTTGGTGTGTCAGATTAAACAGGTTCCTCTGTAGTAATACTAATGTGTGTGATATTCTGCATTAATTATATATACATTTTTGTATTGCATCATGGATTTAATTTTTTGTGTTTTCTTTTTTTCCTAATTCCAGATGAGCATGCTTACAACAACATCGGTAAGAATTAAAATACTTATATGTAGATTTCAAATTCATTCCATTTACAAAATTTAAGACATTTTATATAATATTGAATGTTAGTTTTATGTAAGAAGTAGAAAACAAAGCAATGAACGAGTTAAAAAACAAAATGGCTCCAATTAATGTAGACTATTTACCCAAGACAAGACATGAATATAAATGATAAAATGGTTAAAATATCTTTCCTATGTTAAACAACAGATTTAGACTAGTTCTTATGATATTAGATATAAGAAAAAGGTCAAATGAAGCCAAAAGTGACCAATGCCCAAAATGATAATTATTTTATGTCAGATTTGTATGTGTTTTTTTCCGTTGAATTCCTGTCTAGAGTCTTCCAACAGACTGACTATAGTTCCTACTATTTCTGATATATGAGGTTGATTTTTGTCACTAAAATGGGATTTTTTTTATTTTGCGTCTTTCACCGACAGAATATACAATGGTTATCCATCATCCAATAATAACTTTTGATGACTTTGACCACATTTTACCACAGCCCTTCAGTTTTAAGAATATTCACTATTATTGTTGTAGAATTATGGACTTTTTTCCCACTAGTCTGACAACTGTAGTTTTACTGATTTTCTTCAAAGCATACCAAATTATTAGGTCTGGTTGTCTGAGGGTCTGTATACATTTTAATGGGTTTCACTTTTATTACTCTTAGAGTTATGGGACTTTATAAACAGGAATATCATGGTGTACATACCACAGAGCTGTTTATTAGTCCCCTACCGGCAAAAGCCGAAGGGGACTATAGTTTAAGGTTCCGTCCGTCCGTCACATTAAAATTTAAAGTCGTCCGGACTTTTTTTGGACGTTCTTTGATATATTGACTTGATATTTGGTATGTGGCTATATCTAGATGAGTTACAGTTTTAAGTTCGAATTTCGTTCCGGTCGAATAATTTTTGGCTGAGTTATGGCCCTTGAACTTGTATTTTTTGTTCAAATTTTAAGTTGTCCGGACTTTTTTTTTACGTCCTTTGAGATATTGACTTGATATTTGGTATGTGGCTATATCTAGATGAGTTACAGTTTAAGTTTGAATTTCGTTCTGGTCGAATGATTTTTGGCTGAGTTATGGCCCTTGAACTTGTATTTTTTGTTCAAATGTTTAGTTTTCCTGACTTTTTTTTTAAATTATTTTTGCCTGTAAAAGTTAAGATAAAAGTCGAATTTCTGTCTTTTTGAATTCTTTTTGCCAGAGTTTTGGCCCTTGAACTCGTAATTTAAAATCTAGTCACTGCAAGGTGATACTTCTAATATTTTAGGTCCTCTGATTTTTGTGGCCGGTAGGGGACAATGTATTGCTATGTGCAATGCTCTCAGAATTCTTGTTATTTTTGTTATTAAAAGTTTGTCTCATACCTGTCATTAGATACTGCTGTGATAGGATATATTACATATATCATGATGTAGCATTCATTTGTAAATTTCTAACATTTTCCTTCATTTTGTTGCATTCTTTCTCAATTCAGACGGTTCATGCTACTTACATCTCGCCTCAGTTAAAGATTTCAAGTTTTCTTATGTTTTATGCATGTGTAGAAAACTTCTTTCAGTTTTCTTTTATTTTCATATATTAGATATGTAAACATTTAATATACTGAACTGTGAATTGGATAATTTTTGCAAGGTTTAAATTTTGCAAAATAAAAATTTAAAACAGATTTGTGTGATATAATTTTCACAAAATCTTGATATTTATTAAAACATGTAGAATTAAGTTTGAGTATAATTTTGTGAGAGTAGATATATAAATGTGAGATTAGTGAAAATTATATCCTTACAATAATTACATAGTAATATATGTGGTTTTAAAACTGATATGTTATTGACTAACGATCATTTCAATAATTTGTTCATCTCATAGCTATATCTTATCTTTAAACTAATAAAAATAACTTTGACTAAATATGTTGGCTATAATGTTAAAGTTTTCTGTACTTTTAAAGGACTAAGTTGTTAGGGTTACGGTTGCACTGCTTGTTATTTATTAACCTAATGTATTTGCACTGTTACATTATTTTAACTGACAATCCTGTTCTCAGACTCATAGCCTTGCAGAGTTGTAGCTACTGACTTGTATCATATTTAGTTTCTCTTAAATCTCAGCAAATCCATCAAGATACATTTCTCAAGGAGGTACATGTACTTTTTTAAAACTTTCTAAGTATTAACAGTTTTTGCCCACCTGACGCAAAGGATTGTGGGACATTATCATTACTTTGTATCCATCGTTGTTGTACATAACTTTAACATTTCAATCTTCTGTTCTGAAACCACTTGGAACTAATGTTAGTAGGAATATTTATTGGATGTCCACTGCAAAGTTTTTATTTTTTTATTGGAAATCCACCGCAGAAACAAGATGTGTGTCTACTCATGGTGTCAGAAAAGGCATTTTCTGCCATTTTTGTGGAGTGGTTTTTTTTTTCAACTTTTTATTTTAATGAATTATTTTTTGTTTTCATGATCCAAACTATGTATTGAATAACCAGGTGAGTGATACAGATTCAGGTGAGAGTCTAGTTAATATATTACAATGATAGAATCTTCAAATGTCCTCAGGGAGTTACTGTAATTCCTCAACTTTTGAAGAGCTACATTTATTTCACCTATAATAATGTATCTTGTAGACGAATTGAAATAAAAACAATTTTGGAAAAAATATTGTAGAATCATACTTCACAAGAAATACTTTGAAATTTCAGATAACAGACATTTTTTTTCAGAAATATTATACCAACTACAGGTTAAAATGATTTAAGTAAAAATGCAAAAGAAATTTTAAAGTGAACTCCATTTTAAGAACAGATGGCCAAAGACAAAGTGAGTTTCTTGTATCACTAGGTGTCTATTGTCCATCTGTCGTAAGTGGTCATTAAATTTTTCACATTCAAATTTTCTCCTGCCAAAATGCTGAACCAAATGAAACCAAACTTACAAAGACCTTGATCTGGATTTTACTATGTAAATTGATTCTTGCATATTTGAATAAAATAATTTACCATTATGCATTTGATAAAAAATATATATATTTATATTAGCATGCAAGACACTCATTTCAGATTTTTATAACATGTATATAGCATATTTTTATCTAGTACCAGTAGTGGTGTTCTGATCATCGATTATGATTGAAAATTGGTCTATTATTTCAATTTCAACGACTATAATTTTTCAAAATGGATCATTTCCGTAAATAGGTGTCAAACCACTAATTCATCAATCGGAGCTTAGTAGTCCTTTTTAAAGAACAAATTTCATTTTGCTTTTTGTTGTATTTTGTAAAATATTAAATATAATGGCATAAACAATATTGATCATTGAAGGTCAATACTTGAGCCCAAATTTGGTTGCATTTAGTTGTATTTTAATCCTTTATGCATGACCTATAAATACTGAAATTTCGGAAATAACATAGCTATTTTTAGAGTAGGGGATGTCCCAGAGCATGGCATTTAACTGCAAAGCATCCCATGATATTTTGACAGAACATAGAGGAATCGTGTACATTTCAGAAAATATATCGTGTTGGAAAGGTTAAACTTCAGACAAAATCTATGGCTAGGTAGACTGGTAAAAACACTAATTTAGTAGAAAACCTTTAAGAAATTAATTCGTGGCTTCACACCAATACTATTTGTCTGAATCTGTTTTGTGTTTATAATGTATGTCTTGCAAACGTTTGTAAGAGACAGTAAATTATCCTTTTCAAAGCATAAAACTGACATAGAATCATCAAGGTCATGGAGGCCAGCACGAAGGAACTTTAGACTCCAAAACTTTATGACCACTCGGGAACTAAAATAAGCGTTGTGTGGAAATATTTTGGATTCATTAAAGCAAAAAGATGGATGTCCAACTAAAACGACTAACCAACTTAGATATGACAAAGTCTATATATAATTATGTCTTAAATCATATGCTAGGAGAACACCCCTTCAACAATAAATATGGCTTTTATATTTGAATAACAATCATTTATGGTAATAACAATTATAATAAAAAAATGTGTTCAGTTCCGATTTATGGATTACTTTTTTTCTAGCCGATTCCCAACACTACTCTATTTATCTGTGAATCATATTGGATGGGGGGAGAATCTGATTATTGATAAATGAAAATGAATAACTACAAATATTGACGATTTTGTCACAGGCCATGACCTAGATTTTCATCATGGTCTTCTCTGTGTTTTGAAGTTTAAGACTGTTGTAGAAGTTGTTTATATTGTTGCAGTTGGTAATTTTGTCCATTATTACTGTTTAAAACTCTATTAACTTTCTTTCTCCAGAACACGTTTGAACCTTTCGTTGATACCAGATGTATGGTCTCGTAAGGTGATTTCGATAGTAAGGAATTTTCGATAGCTATTTTTATTTGCACCCTCACGACTACACTTCCGGTATATAAATTTAGAAAATGAAAGTAGATTGACAAAAGAAGGCCCAAACCAATGAATATTTACAAACGATGCCTTCCAAGAAAGTAACTGCTGTTTTTATCAAAACTCTGCATATTTTCAGCCATTTTTCTAAAACTTTTAATCTGCATTAAGTAGATTGATTATATTTAACTCTGGTAACTTGAATCTCACTAAGCTATCGTCTGCAGAGTGTGCACTGCCATATTGATATGTGGGTAAACTTCTGATCACGTAACCGTGACAGAGTTACAAAAAAATTATAGAGTGATCGATTTCTCCTGGCGACCTTTTGTACTGCACAAATCATGTGACACTCAGAAAAGTATGGATTGTAAACAAACAAAGAAAAACATTGGGGATTTATATGTAAATTTTATAAGTCGAGTTGACAGTTAATGTCCCTGAGATAGACTTTAATGGATATTAAATACACAGAATTTTTTGTTACACCATCTTCTTTTAACCTCTCGACAATACCCAAGACCACCATACTTAATGTTTTGTAGTATGTTAGGCTTGGCCTTATTGTCATAAAATTTTACGATTTTCATTCTTGTACTCCAAAAGTGCCCAATCGGAACAAAGTATTTTTTTATGCAGTTTTCTGATTTGCTTTTTTTTGGTTGTTGTTTTTTTTTGGAGAACAAGTACAAACTCATGCTAAAAGGTTTTATGTACATAAGGTTGAATGTCTAGTTGATCCAAAAATATTTTGTTAATGAGCTGATGCTCCTGAAGGTGTATTTTAAGGAAGTAAAACATGAGTGAAATCTTGTGCAATGGAAACCCTCTGTGTATGGGAGTTTTTTTTTTTTACCAAAATATAGGTTGACAATTGAAATGTACGACAACAAAATGAACATAACAAACTGTTAAGCACCATATCCATTCAATAACATTGGACCAAATAAAAAAAAAAATCAATCTTCAAGTTTAATGTAATGTTATATATTAAGTTCACTTTCTAAATGAAATATATGTCTCTCGTTAAAACAGAGGAGCCGTCATCCTCCCTCCTTTATGGTCTGAAGGAAAATGTATAGACTACAATAGGTAGGACAAATATATACTAATTTAATATAAAATGATTAAGATTTTATTTTTGCATGTTGAAAGATAACATTTTTTTTTAGCTCACCTTGCCAAAGGCAATGTGAGCTTTTGCCATCACTTGCCGTATGTCGTCTGTCGTCCGTTAACTTTTCACATTTTAATCTTCTCCTCTGAAACCCCTCAGCCAAATGAACTGAAACTTGGTAGGAAGCATCTATGGAAGGTTTTCTATAAAGAGTGCTAATTTTGTCCCGATCCATTAACAAAACATTGTTGCCACAGGCAATTCTTGTTTCTGATTGGCCAATTTTAAAAAATCTTCTCTGAAACCGCTTGGCCAAATGAATCAAAACTTGGTAGAAGCATCTATGGAAGGTCCTCTATAAAGATTGCTCACTTTGTCCTGATCGGTTAACAAACATGGCCACCACAGGCAATTCTTGTTTCTGATTGGTTGATTTCTAAAAAAATCTTCTACTTTGTTAAAAGAAAGATAACTCTTGCCTAAACTCTTAAAAGAAAGATAACTCTTGCCATTATCTCCCTTAGAGATTAATTAATGCTGATATAGTGTAACATGTTTATTCTTTATATTACAAGTAGGTATTCACATTTTAATATTCTTTTTAGCAAACATTGCCAAAGGCAATATGAGCATTTGCCATCACTTGGTGTCCGTCTTCTGTCATCCATTTATTTTTCACATTTTAATCTTCTCCTTTGAAACTGCTTAACCATATGAACCGAAGCTTGGTAAGAAGCATCTACATGTATGGAGGTTCTGTATTAAGTTTCCTCAAAGCAGAATGAAAGGTGAGCGACACAGGCTCAGCCCACTGAGCCTCTAGTTTCATTTAAAACATATTTAGCGCGATACCAGTTCAGATCCATAGGATTATTTCTCAATTCCTCACAGCCATCGTTTGGTCTGGTTTATAAAGCCATTTTAGATTTAACTATCTTAAGATATTTTATGATTGATACTGATTAGCATGCCTGGCCTTCTACATTTTTGCTTTGTCAAATATATTTCTGTTTAGATTTTTGCTACAACACTTTATATGACATACTATATACTTCATTAGTGATTTTTTTAGCTTATGTTCTTGGCTTTCTGATTCATAGAAGATTTGTGTATGTTTGTAATCAGGTCCATTTGATTTTGTCCATGTTAAATTGTTCTATTTTTCCCCTCATTTAAGTTTATGTGCTATTGTGCTAGATTTGTTTAAATTTTGCAAGTATCATATATTGGGTTTCCTTATGATAAAAGAAAGTGAAAATAAAATTATCCACATTAATTTCTGGATTCCAAGAGGTGGAAGAATTTGAAGGGAAACTGTTTTCAGACAGATTTCTATTCTTTATGATCAATTGTACTTTGCAATATATTTAACATGTGTGTTGTATTGCAAGCTTATAATAAGTAGAAATCTTGATAGTATGCAGAGTTCACGAAATGTGTCAGACATGACCAGCAAAATTTTTGCAGATTTTCCTAAAGACTGACACAAGATTGGTATTTTGCAATAGAAAATTAATGAGAACTGACATTTTTTCACTCGGACCACCAAACCTGTATGCAATTTCGTGAACCCTGTAGTATGAGAGGTATTTGTCTTTAGAACATAACACGCCACTATTGTATGCTTATTTGCATGATATGGATCTTGATATTTTGGTGTTTGTTAAAAAAAAATAGCCAGTGTTTGTAAATTCTTGGCTTTTGACCTGCAAGTGAAGTCTGAGAGCAGGATTGAATGTTTTTGGCTTAAGTTCTTAAGAGACGCAATGTGGCATTGTATTTTGCTTGCAGCAGGAGAAAGTAGTTGAAAATCAACAACCCAAACCAATTTTACAGTCAGTTTTCCCTTTTGTACCTCCACCAATTGAGAATGTTTTTTACGAAGAAAAACCTGATTCCCCATCAGAGGACTCTGCCAGTAAACCACCTTTAATGGACATTGAAAGGGGTTACACATCACTGGAGGGACATTATGCTGAAGAGCCAATGACATCTCTGAACACACATGGTCCCTCTTCAGTGATATATGATGCCCCTAAGGTTGTACAAACATGGATGACTAACGAGGATCAATATTGGCAGCAAAATGAACAAATAAACAATAATGAGTCTAAATCTAGTCAAAATCAACTTTTTAACGAGAATAGTATTGTTGAAGATAAAACTTCAATGGAACAGTCATATCCTAACAGTATTAATATTGAAGATGCTAATCAAATGGAAATAATTGATCAAAATCAAAATTCTGAAGAAAATCAGGAAAAAAGTAATTCTGAGGAGAATAAGGAAAATGTATGTAATTCTGAGGAAAATGAGGTAAGCTCTTATATTGTACAATCCTGTAAACAGTGAAGAAAATAATATTTAACAGTTTTGTACAGAATTGGTTATAATGTAGTGTTTTATGAGTATTATTGTAAATCTGTGTGTCTATCAAGATTTATTTTAAATACTCCACCAGTTCTCAACAGAACTATTAGGCCTTCTACATGTACTTTAATTCCACTTACTCAGATAATATATAGGTTGTTCAAGTCAACTTAAGTTCTACTCTTTTTTTTTCTTTCTGTCCAGATAAAGGGACAAGTAAAACTTGATGTTTTTTAATATCTTGGGTTATATTAATTCTGATAACATGAGTAGTAGAATCAAGTAAGGCCCAAATTTTCATGTCTAAATTCTAATATTATATTACCATTCGGTCTGATTCTTTATAGATTAATGCATGCCCTATTCAATACCAGGACTGTTATTATCACGAGACTGATATCGGACAGAGGGCTTCAGCCCGAGTGTCGCCAAATCAGGTATCTAGGCTATAAATATATAGCAGAGCTTTCAATAGAAGCCGGTAGCCGGCGATTTTTGTCGTTTAGAAGCCGGTAGCCGGCGATTTTTGTCGTTTATTTAGAGAAAGACCGCCGGCTATTTTGTTGGAAAAAAAAATTGAAATTTTATTTCAGTCATGTCAATATTGTTGTCGTGTTTCGATAATAAATCTATATTTACGGCGCTTTATTTGTATATATTTTTTGCTTCCGGGAAAAACAGTTTTCCGATATACTGTTTAATACACGTTTTTTCATTGGTCGAGAGATTTGTTCAGGACTAGTACTGTATCCCAGAGATTCCCAAGCAAATCCGGTAAAAATAAATTCGGTCCGGAAAACATTGATTTCCACCGGACCGACTATCCGGTATAAAATACAGGGTTTGTTGTATAATAGAGACCTGTTTGATCTCCAATTTATCCATAATTGTCCCCCGACGCTTCGTCGAAGGGGACTATAGAAATGGGTATCGTCCGTCCGTGTGCTTTTTGGTTTCCAGATGATAACTTGTGAATGAAAAGTCAGATTGAAGCTAGGTTTGGTATGTAAGTGTATCTTATGAATATCTAGGTCAAGTTCAATAATGACAATTTTTCGACAATTTTTACTAGAGTTGTGCCCCTTTTTATACCTCAAAATTGCTAAATATTTGGTTTCCAGATGATAACTTGGGAACAAATAGTCAGATTGAAACTAGGTTTGGTATGTAAGTGTATCTCATGAATATCTAGGTCAAGTTCGATAGCGATCATTTTTCGACAAATCTTACCAGAGTTACATCCCTTTTTATACTTTGTCTGTGTGTCCCAAATTGGTTTCCAGATGATAACTTGTGAATGAAAAGTCAAATTGAAGCTAAGTGTGGCATGTAAGTGTATCTTATGAATATCTAGGTCAAGTTCGATAATGACAATTTTTCGACAATTTTTACTAGAGTTGTGCCCCTTTTTATACCTCAAAATTGCTAAATATTTGGTTTTTAAATGATAACTTGGGAACAAATAGTCAGATTGAAACTAGGTTTGGTATGTAAGTGTATCTCATAAATATCTAGGTCAAGTGCGATAGCGATAATTTTTCGACAAATCTTACCAGAGTTACTCCCCTTTTTTTACTTCAAAATTGCTAATATTTTGGTTTCCAAATTATAACTTGTGAACAAAAAGTCAGATTGAAACTAGGTTTGGTATGTAATTGTATCTCATGAATATCTAGGTCAAGTTCGATAATGATGATTTTTCGACAAATCTAACCAGAGTTACTCCCCTTTTATTACTTCAAAATGGTCCTTGGATGGTCCCCTTTCAGAATTATGAGTGATACAGGCTCACCTGACCCTCTAGTTTACAGTAGTTTCAAAATTTAATCTTACGATATAACCTTGGCGTCGGGGGACCAGTGGCCAACAGCCTTTTATTTATTTTGATTAAAACTGACAAGTGAAATGCCAGATCAAAACTCTTTTCTTGTATCATTTCTCCATGCTTTGATGAAGTTCAAGGACATTGACAAAATTAGTCGCAATCTCAGAAATGCTTTAATGTACGAAAATATCAATATTTGAAATTATAAGTACAGTGCCTTCCCGGGAAAGACATTTGAAAGAAAGTGGCAGAGGAAAACAAAAGTTTGACATCGTATTTTTCAACTTCGTAAGTTGATATAAAAAATGAGTTATTTATTTCCCTTTGTTATAAATATACTTGAAACAAACCAAAATTAACAAAATCTAAATATGCAATTTACAATATTTTATTATCAAACATACTATAACCACTTAAGTTTAATCTGAAATAAAAACCTGTACTTAAACTGAAAGAAAGACAATATTTAGCAACAACCAGTTCTATACATTACCTATAGTAATAACACACATGCATAAATAGACATCCATTACTTCTTCTTCCTTTTGTATTGATGTCCAGGTTTGGACCATCAAGTATACAACTTGTACTTATACTAGAGTTGCACTATAAGCACCTTACTTACACCCACAATATTGAATAATTAAAAATTTCGGATAAAAGGTAAAAATAAACCAGTTTGGTTGTATCCAATATTCTATATACAGATATTTTGACAAATTTTACAGTTATACCAGTGTTGTGGACAATACTGGTATAAATTGATCCATAATTTGCATAAGATCAATTATATCAAATTTTGTTCTACTTTGGGTTGTTGTTTCCTTTTTTCTAGACAACAATCTTTATTTTTAGTAGAAACCAAAATGAAGCAAATGAACCACAGATTAACAGCTATATCATGGTACTTTATACAGCAACTCATGAAATATTTTAAGTAACATAAGAAAATTACCTGTAGACATTTTGGGAATCAATTTTAATCAGGGAGTAGACATTTTGGGAAAAAAATGTCTAATTAACCAAAATTGACCTGTAGACATATTGGGATGACCCCAGATTAACACATTAAAGAGAAAATTAATTGATTCAGACCCCCCTGACATATTGCCCTTTTATTTACAGGTCGCATGCATAAAATTTCCCCTTTTCAGTTTTGCACCCTGCCCTTCTTAAATCCTAGCTAGAACACTGACAAGAATCACTCTGGACCGGACAGGCAAAAATTATCGGAGGCGGATATCAATTTGGCACCAAATTTAAACATGTCTTTTGTGCAAAATACGATAGAGGACTTGATTTAAGCTTTTGGTAAATATTAAAACCTTTGAAATGGACAAATATTACAAGCTTTTTCCAGATTAAGACAAATGGTTGAAAAGATCCACTAAAATTTGTATTTATCTGTGAATTTAAATAAAATACTTTGCTTTATTTATATAAAAAAAAATTCCACAAAATGTTTACTTCAAAGCAGACTTGTTTTAACAAACAATGTTCAGAAAAATATTAATATATAGTTTGTTTGCGTTACTAAAACGAGAAATGGAAAATTGGTAACCCTTAGTTGAAAGCACCCACTGCAGGAAAAGCTTGATATTTTTTCGATCCTGTGAAATTCTTTATTGAGCTTACTGATATTGCAGCTCTCCACAGTTGTTGATGGATATAAAAAACAATGTTTTCTGGAGCTTCCGGAGGGCTTTGCCCCCCTGGATCCCCTACAAGGGCACTGCCTTTGACCTGTTGGTAGCCTTTAGCAGCCCTCTAACCCCCGGCCGAAAAATGTCGGCGTATTTCTCCACCTACTTTTTGGAAATAGCCTGCTACATCAAAACTTATTGAAAGCCCTGTATAGGGTTGGTAACTTCCTATTTAGCACAGTAGGTCAGAAGGTTACATATAAATATATAGGGTTGGTAACTTCCTATTTAGCACAGTAGATCAGAAGGTTACATATAAATATATAGGGTTGGTAACTTCCTATTTAGCACAGTAGGTCAGAAGGTTACATATGTGTTAGACAGTACACATTACACAAATTTTCATGTTTTCAGGTTCCCAATTATTATTCTGAAAGATTTATTCGTATCTGAGATGATGTTTTTGCTGGGGATAAAAAAAAAACCTTTCATGTCGTGTGTTTTTGGCTCTTTCTTTGCCTGGATTTGCATGTACTTTTTTTTTTGCTATACTACATTTTGTAAAAGCATGAATTTTCCCTACCCTTCCAAATTTTGATGTTGACTTTTTTTTACTAACTTGAAAATATAATAAAATATAATATTGGTAAGACATACTATTTCATTATGTTACCATTTTGTCATCTGTCTAATATATAAACCAGACTTCAAATTATTGCTTTTTAATGAGTTGATGCATATACACAGTAAAAGTAGAAAATGTATAATTAAATATACAAAAAAAATGTACACTTATTTTGGTAAATAAGTAAAAATAATTGTTAAGTTGTCATTGATCATAAATTCGGGTGAATAAATATTGTAGCAATAGAAATTTCATTTAACAACAAAATTAGCTGAACAACAATGTAGTTTGAAATAAGGTTTCTAAACATTAAGACAGTGGTACATACAGGGTAAACTCATCTTTATATCAGACCTATACATACAGGGTAAACTCATCTTTATATCGGACCTATGCATACAGGGTAAACTCATCTTTATATCAGACGTATACATACTGGGTAAACTCATCTTTATATCAGACCTATACATACAGGGAAAACTCATCTTTATATCAGACCTATACATACAGGGTAAACTCATCTTTATATCAGACCTATACATACAGGGTAAACTCATCTTTATATCAGACCTATGCATACAGGGGAAACTAATCTTTATATCAGACTTATGCATATAGGGTAAACTCATCTTTATATCAGATCTATACATACAGGGTAAACTCATCTTTATATCAGACCTATACATACAGGGTAAACTCATCTTTATATCAGACCTATACATAC
>MJUT01045748.1:38708-53877 GCA_002080005.1 Gigantidas platifrons | reverse complement strand
ACATACAGGGTAAACTCATCTTTATATCAGACCTATACATACAGGGTAAACTCATCTTTATATCAGACCTATACATACAGGGGAAACTAATCTTTATATCAGACCTATACATACAGGGTAAACTCATCTTGATATCAGACTTATGCATATAGGGTAAACTCATCTTTATATCAGACCTATGCATACACATCTTCGCTAGCCAATGGTTACGATCCTCTCTACTCATCTTCACCCTTGGCATCGTTAGACGGATTTTCGTAATTCCCGTGCACTGCCACCTGCTGGATTTTGACAGTTATGCCCCTTGTAATGATGTCATTTTCAGCCAATCAACGCGAGTCTTTCATTTCCTTTCGTTTGAATACCCAGAAATTTGACCAGAGATTATAATATGGCTGATTTTCAAGCAAAGATTTGTGAAAAATTTAACATAAACTCATTGACAGACAATCGGAGCAAATCTATAACAGCTAAATATAGACGGAAAAGATGTCTTTGTTGGCACGTTGTAAAGCGCGTTCTGATTGGTTGCTGCTACCACTAGCTGCATTACATATAAACTGTCACTGTGCGACCTCGAAAATCCGTCTAACGAAGCCAAGGGTGAAGATGAGTAGAGCCGATCGTAACCCTTGGCTAGCGAAGATAATACATACAGGGTAAACTCATCTTTATATCAGACCTATACATACAGGGTAAACTCATCTTTATATCAGACCTATACATACAGGGTAAACTCATCTTTATATCAGACCTATACATACAGGGTAAACTCATCTTTATATCAGACCTATACATACAGGGTAAGCTCATCTTTATATCAGACCTATACATACAGGGTAAGCTCATCTTTATATCAGACCTACAATACAATGTCTCCTACTCTATACCAGTGTTTTCTGGTTTGGGGGACTTTACACTTGAGAATTTATTATTACTATGTAAGGATAAAAACTAGAAATACAAATGACTAAAGAATACAAACATGTCAGCTTGTAAGGATAAGAACTAGAAATACAAACGACTAAAGAATACAAACATGTCAGCTTGTAGAATATGTCTGTACCAGTGTACTGAGTTGCTCCTTTACATGATTATAACCAGTAGTAAAGTCATATTATTACAGAGAAGTGCCAAAAGTATTCGGTCACTGTCATTTTTTACTATATATTTCATATAAAACCACAATTTTTCAAAGCATTATTCCAAAGTCAACTTGTTCGATTTTGATGAAAGTTTTACCAACAGAAGTGAGAACGTACGTAGTTTTCTGTGATTATTTTAAAATATTTTTTGGAAGCACAGATTTTAAATATTCATGATTTAAACACAAATTTAAATTATTTGTCTTCAATCATTGTATTGTATTTTTGACATTCAAAATTTAGTTTTGTGTTTAAATCGTGAACTCATAAAAATTATAGGTTATAAAATTATGCTAAAATTACAGTGTAAAACTACATTTAATTCTGTTTTTGTTGGTAAAAAAATCATCAAAATCGAACAAGAGTCAACTGGGATAATGTTTTTAAAAAATGGTTTTATATGAAATATATAGTAAAAATTGACAGTGATCGAATACTTTTGGCACTTCTCTGTATCTCTTCTACTTCCACTAGTTTATTACTCACCAAAGAAATTCATGGAAGAAATTCACCTTATTTATTTTGATGGCTGAATTGTAGACTATTATTAGAAAATGCTTTGCTTTTAAGTGTTGTTTTTTAATTGTCAGTTGTTAATGATTCTACTATACAATAAAACATGTGGATACTGGTAATATATGTTCATTGTTTAATATCTTTCCTAGATTTGTACTTTTAGAGTTAGATACTGGTAATATATTCATTATTTAAGTTCTTTTCCTAAATTTGTACTTTTAGGGTTAGATATGTTCATTGTTTAATATCTTTTCCTAAATTTGTATTTTTAGGGTGGATTGATAGGAGAACTGGCAGTATTGAGAATTTCAAAAGGTTCAGAGCCTGGTCCAGAACTATCTAGTCAGGAGAGGAAATTAAACTGGGAGAAGGGTCAAGTAGACTATTTGGGTGCTGATTCATTTGATAATATAAAGAAGAAATTGGATGCCTCACTTACAGGTCCTCCAGAACCTCAGAAACCTACAACAAGCCCATTTTCTAGACCAATGTCTTCCGATACAACTGCTGCTGAATCTTCTGCTGAGAAGCCTGTAAGTACAAGTCCTCAACCATCTTCTTCTACAAGTATTGATCCTGAGGCATCTGTCATAGCTTTGAAACCATCTTTAGCTGTAATCCCTGTATCTGAGACAATCACACCTTCTCAAACTTCTTCTACTAGTGAAACTCCTAAACCAACTACTCCTTCTGAAGTTGTTGAAACAACCAAAGAGCAGACAGAAACAGCTCCTGTGGTAGCAACACCCCCGAAAGAATCTCAAGCACTAAAAGTTGGACCTCCTACTGCTTCTAAAGTAGCTCCTGCCACGACACCTAATATGGTACCAGGAATAGCTCCCAAACCCACATCTCCAACATCTGCAGCAGGACCCGCCCCTGCTGTTGCACCTAAGGTAGCTCCCCAATCTCCAGCAGGACCCGCCCCTGCTGTTGCACCTAAGGTATCTCTAAAATCTCCAGCAGGACCTGCCCCTGCTGTTGCACCTAAGGTATCTCCAACAGGACCTGCACCTAAGGTAGCTCCCAAAGTAGCCCCAACTATAGAACCTAAAGTGGCACCAAAACCAGCTCCAGCTGTAGCACCTAAAACAGCCCCTTCTGTAGAATCTAAATTTGGTCCAGCAGTTGGTGCAAAACCCACATCTCCAACTGGACCTTCTACAACAACTCCAAAAGTAGGCCTAGCTACAGCCCCAAAAGTAGGTCTAGCTACAGCTCCAAAAATAGGTCAAGGGGCAGTACCAAAAGTAGGACCTGGAACATTTCCTAAACCTACCTCTCCAACCTCACCAACAAGCCCTGCCTCTAAACTTCCCTCAGCTACATCACCTGGTGCTGGATCTAAAGAACCTGCAGCATCAAAACCAGCTCCTGTGAAAAAAGTATTTAATCCTTTTGCAGCAAAATTTGGAAAATAACAAGAAGTGACATAAATAATCAAAATATAGCATTGTGAAAGTTGGTGTTACTGATAAATGAATTGTCAAACTTTGCATATGTTATGACGATATATAATGATAATCATTCTGATGACATCTGTAAACAAACTGCTCAACCTGCAACATATTATATAATTCTTTATATTTATTTTATTAAAAATGAGAAGTTTAAATTCTTTAAGTATAAAAAGTCTTTATTATTTTTATAAATGCTAACATATCACGGTTTTCGTTTTGCTGGAGAGATCTTTTTAAAAACATAGTTCAAAAAGGGGCCAAATTTCAATGTTGTTAAATTTGGGTATGCTAACCCTATGTGTAAGCTTTTTCTTAATGAAAAAGGTGTCAAGTACCAGGACACGTTTTCTTAGTGGTATATATTACAAAGTTCTACATAGATATAATATTTAATAAAAGAAACATGTTCCATTGTCTTGTCACATTCTGCATTAAAAAGGAAAAAATGTTTCTGGTTTTTATTATCAATTTGAATTTGATTTAAAAGGAGATAACCCAGTTACCACCACAGCAATGAAGAAATGCCAAAATCATGATTCTTTTGTTCAAATCAAATTGAGATGCAACAAATATTATGATGGCATGATTTGTCAAAATTTAACAATCCCAGTCTCATTTCTTGTTACATTCTGATTTCAATTTAGATATAAATTGAAAGAGTGAAAAATAGAAGAAAAAACATTATTTCATATTATAAAAAAAGGGGTATTATATTTTTGGAGAAACATTTCTTCCTGTAATGCATGTATCTATATCTATTAGCTCATCTCTTGATCTTTGCTAGAATAGTATTGTGTATGCTATTATATTACATCTTTAAATTATATTTTTTAATAGAGAATTACTTGTGATATTTAAAGTTTTTCCAGAGACTTCAGTGATCAAAAACTATTTTGAGAAATTTCAATATTTTGTTTCATTGTGGAAACTGAACAATAACTTATTATCCATGTAAGAGTCTAACTCAATGATTTACCTTCAAGTGTAACATTTGATCGTACCATTACAATGATTTACCTTCAGGTGTAACGTTTGATCGTACCATTACACAGACAATGTGTTTGATACTTGAAAACATTACAGCTAATATCATTGGTCAATGTTTAAGAATGTCACTAATCCATGTTAGATAACTCCACATTTGTACAAATGGATGTTTAATATTGTTCAATGTTTCAAATTCAAACTCCTCATTTCAATGATTTTCCTTCAAGTGTAGCATTTGACAAAATCAATGGATTGCACGAACAAATTGTCTACTACTTGAAACGTTATGCAGTCCAGGATCAACAAATATAATTGACTTCTTACAGTGTTGTGTTTTTAAAGCTTTTCTTCTTCTTTGTGTGTGTGTTTTCTTCTTCATTATTGACGAAATGCTTTATATGTCCATGTAGGAGAGGGATTTTTTAGGGGAATGTAAAGTTACTTCATTAGCTTGTGATAATATAAGAATCAGATATGTAAAATATTTATTGGTTTGCCAGCAGTAAGACTTGTAACCCATCTAAATCAGTATACACCCAACCTGACTAAATCAGTATACACCTTATCTCTTGAATTATATGTGTAGACAAGTAAAGGCTCAATTTGTCGTGTGTTTTTATTACTTCTTGAATTATATGTGTAGACAAGTAAAGGCTCAATTTGTCGTGTGTTTTTATTACTTCTTGATCCATTCATTCATACTCTGTAGCTATTATCCAGATTTGGTAATTCACAAGCGTATGAAGCTGGGTGTAAGTTATGATATAAGGTTTATCGTGTAGCTATTATCCAGATTTGGTAATTCACAACCATATGAAGCTTGGTGTAAGTTATGATATAAGGTTTATTGTGCAGCTATTATTCAGATTTGGTAATTCACAAGCATATGAAGCTGGGTGTAAGTTATGATATAAGGTTTATCGTGTAGCTATTATCCAGATTTGGTAATTCACAACCATATGAAGCTTGGTGTAAGTTATGATATAAGGTTTATCGTGCAGCTATTATTCAGATTTGGTAATTCACAAGCGTATGAAGCTGGGTGTAAGTTATGATATAAGGTTTATCGTGCAGCTATTATTCAGATTTGGTAATTCACAAGCGTATGAAGCTGGGTGTAAGTTATGATATAAGGTTTATCGTGCAGTGATATCGTACGTTACAAGTAAGTTATGATATAAGGTTTATCGTGCAGTGATATCGTACGTTAAGGTTTATCGTGCAGTGATATCGTACGTTAAGGTTTATCGTGCAGTGATATCGTACGTTACAAAGTTGTTTATTGTAAATTGATTGTTTTAATGCACTATTGAGAAGTCAAAAACTAAATTTGAGGGAGAATCATTGTAATACATAATTTTTAGATTTAATATTTTGCCAGAGAAGAATATCAGAGATTATTGAATGCTTTCACTTGCTTTGCACCATCACACAATATACATGTGTATACATCTGGGGTCTGTGGTGTGTATCTTCTAAATGTACTGAAATAAAAAGTACCTCATATAGATTTTTGAATTAATTTTCCCCGACAATGATTCTATCATTTCTATTGGCCATTTTTAAAATTGTACAATAGAATTTAAAGGTGCACTTTTCAATATGCATATCCTTTTTTGTTCAGTATATTTTCATATGAGAAGCTTAACCCCTACTAAAGGTCATGTAGAAACTAACACGATAGATTTTAGTTTTATTTTCATATCACAAGCTTGAAAATTAACAGTCAGTAGTTTTTAGTTTTATGTGGATATATAATCAGATTTATTTATAATGTGCATTATTTTTCTTTTGCCCAGTGTGTTTAACCAGTATGCATGCTAAGCAGAAATCCACACAACAGATGAAGTGTTAAGGCAACTAACAGTCAGTATATACACAGTGTTACGGATGTTAATGAACAAAAGTTTTCTATGTCTGTCTGTGTCAGCATTGTTGTCTTCTGTTTATGTGCTGTAATCATATTGCATGCATATTTAGTTTTTGTTAACATGTTTTGTTTATTAAATTTTCAACAACATACAGTTCTTAAGTTTACCTATATTGTATTTATAATAACAATTGTATAATACAAAAATCTTGTATTTTTTCAGTAAAATCTTATTAAGCAGAAGGTATTATTGTAAAACTTATTTAAAGCAGAACTATTTATGAAATAACCAATGAAAATGAAGTATTTAACATAGATGACATTTCTAGAGATCAAATCTATTTATAGCTGTAGCATGTGACTTATTTAATTTTTGTTTTAACAACAGTATATTTATTTATAGTATATGAGGCCATCCTTAAGAAATTCAAATACTTATAATTATTGACGTGGGCAATATTGTTGTCCTTTTAAGTATCTGAAAACACTTACATGTGGAAAAAAAACTTACTGAAACTTTTTAAAAAATCCTTTGAAATTCCTGAAAAAAATATGTTGGATAGATATGATTTTGATGGATCATAAAACTTTTCAATACAAGTTTCATACTCAGTTCTCCAAAGTTGGCCAACCAGGAAACTATATAGTTCTTGATAAATGTTACGCTTGAGAGGCCAGGTTACAACAAGCCAACGATTGTTTATAGATGGCCTAAATCATCATTCCATTTAAAATTAAATTAAATGTAAACATAACATATATCTTCTTATAGAGTTATAAGAAGTGAATAAGAAATTATGTTTCATCTTACAAAACTAAAGATATATATAATCTCTACAGCTACACTGTGATATCTGTCAGATATATCTTTCCCTGTAGAAATCCTCATTATAAGAAGCATGCACCAATATTTGTCAATCGTTCTGTTTGTAGTGCAGTATTTTTTGTTTATTTGTTAGTTTTGTTTATTGCTGACAATCTGTTTTGCTCAGGATAATAATGATTGTTTATAATACTAGAATTGTAGTAGAATATATAAGTATTTGGTATATAGTACAATATCACAGATAGTTGATATGTTGTAAAACTTGTGCCATGTGAACAGATATGTTTGCCCATATATAATTTGGGAAATTTAGTGTTGTTACAATATTTCAAATGTTATAGATTTTTCTTTATTAGCTGGTGTGGACAAATAAGGGTTATTGAAACTTCAAAAGTGACAGATGATTTTGTGAATAGTGACATGATATATACATTAATAGTCACATGATACATCAATAGGTTTGACAGAAATTAGTATTTTTAAAATGGATATGTAAACAATCATTTCACAATATAAAATATTTACGACAATAAAAACAATAAAATTGTTGTGTGAATTTCGTGTAATAATCATCTGTCACTTTAGTTAAATTTTAAATAATGCCTTATTATTAAGATTTTATATACCTTATGTATACATTAGATGTAGAAATAGGAACGACAGGTCATGCATCTGGTACAATATAATGTCTGGTTATGAAGTTTCACATTTGGAAGGCAGACAGTTATTTTTATAACATTTTAATAAATTAATGACTTTCTAGAAGAAAAATGGATGATATATTACTACCAAGTATTACCACTTTATAAAATAACACAAAATATGGAAAAGTTAGTAAAAAAAAAAATGACTTCAATTTTATGACCACTTTGAATTATTAGCTGAAAAAATTAAATTCATGATTGGAACACCTAAAATGTGATTTATTCATGATTGGAACACCTGAAATGTGATTTATTCAACCTTTTTTGACAAGGATTATTTTTTATTTCAGTTTACTCAATTTAATACAATTTTATGTAAAAAGTGCAATATTTGTATCAATACGCAGCTGTTACAAATTAATACAAGTGTAAAATTAATTAGTCTAATCATATAAATTATGGACTATTTTTTTTATGTCATTTAAGATGATTTCTTATTTACCATATTCATTTCTCAAAGTAATGTGTTATGGCTGGGCTAATGGAACTATATTTACTTAGCAGCCTTCTACATTTCATTGATCTTAAAACTCTGAAATTCTGCAGCATAGTAAAAAAAATTATTTAGACTTGTTTAAATTTTGTATTTTCATTATACATTAGTATCTGTCTTAATCTTTGAATCAGTATCTGGTTTTTTTTCTTTGAATCAGTATCTGTTTTTCTCTTTGAATTGATGGACAGATAATTTTCTCAGGAGTTTAGTAGTGCTACCAAGTAAATATTTAAAATTTGAATTCCTCAATATTTATGCAATGTACATTGTGTGTCAGCAAGTATTGTGAAAATCTATAAAAATGTGTATTGCATGCAGTTATGTATTTATTATATATACAACAAGGATATTGAGGTGTATCTTTTAGTTATTAGTAAAATATATAACACAAAAGTGTATTTATATTCATTGTATTCTGTTTTTCTATATTTTTTCATTTTTAGACACAATTTTGTAAGTTGTTGTGTTACGTTTTTTTAATAAAAAGAAAATCCATTGGTATACAAGATATGCTTCTCTCTTGTAGAAGATATGAGAAATGTTTAAATAAATTATGATCCACTGAAAACCAATATAATTTTTGAAATTTTTTATGAAGAGATTAAAAGATAGATTTATTTCAAATGACATAAGGACGACATAACCTTTATAACAAAGGTCAAATTGAACCAACCATTGGCTTAAAATTGCAGTAAAACCTCATATAAGATATCAGGGGTCTTCAAATAGATGATGACCTCATGACCCCTGAACTTATCAATTGCAGTAAAAACCTCATTATAAAGTATAATCAGGGTTCTTCAAATAGATGATGATTTCTTGTCCCTCCTGACCTATCTAGATATGTTAAATGTTCTATTCATCTGATGTATGTACAACAAATGTTCACCATTTTTGTTAGTTTCTAAATGATTATTTGAACACCTGATATCCATCAAATTGAACCCACTTTATTTTCTAGAGTCCAGCAGATAGAAATTAAAAATTACATCAGAATCCTGAAAGTGCTTGATTATACCCTATGCATTGTGGGTAAAGAAGTTTTAAACAAGATGGAGGTTTTACTGTAGATTTACTTCATGTCTTCCATTATATACATCATATCACACAGGAATGAAATAAGGTATAAACAAAAATCATGTCACAAATTTTGAATGGTGTTTTGGTGCTGCTTGTTATATATAATTATATGCATAATACAAGGTGATTGTTATTTTTATGTAGAGATAAAAGGTTAGTTGTAGATGTGTTAATTGTACAACAGATAGCTACAAATCCTTGTGTTTTCTCCTGGAACAACAGATTCCTGCCTTGTTAATTGTTATGGAGGTGTACATGTCTGTTGAACAGGTCTACAGACCTCCAGGAGTGTTATATGATATAATATAAATAAAAAAATGATCAAAAATAATGTTTTGTTTCTTACCATGTATTGTTCATTCACATTAGGTGCGGAATGATGGCACAAACTTAAAATGAATGTTCAATTTAAGAAATGTCATATTTAGGTTACAATCTCCAAATGAAATAAAAAAAAATTACAGGCAAGAGATACTGCTGACACAAATAAATGTACATGTACTTCATATTTCGACCTTCTGTCAGAGGGACAGCATGAATATAACAAATATAGTGATTTTAGTTTTCTCATTGTGTACTTTCCATTTCCCTGCTTCCTTGCAAATGTGGTAGAAATAAAACAACTGTACAAAACTCTGTGTTTCCCAAGGTAAATTGAAGTTGAATGGAAATTCGGTCCAGTAAAGGAGTACAAATTACAAGACCCAGCATCAAGTTTACAGGACATTCACATGCTCCACAGGTGTTCAGATTTTTACTTGCAATTGCCACATGTCCGACGGACCTTGGGAATGACTACTCTAGATCCATCATCCTCTACTTGTCACGATGCTGGTGTGACATCTGTCGAGCTATTCCAACAATTACTGTGTCCAACACATTGTTTCAAGCAAAATAGTGTCCACATTTATTTTTAATATACACTTGTTCAACTTTCCCTTATCATGCTGCAGTCGTTTCATCCTTTGCTCTACATAGACCAGAAATAATAGTAAAACGAGACAAATGTACAAAATAATGTAGGTCTCGCAAATGACTGTTTCCAGCATAATGCTGTGTGTCCAACTTTTTATTGTGTCCAAACTACACTTGTTCAGTTAGATACGATAACGTAACCCTCATTCCACTTGTGCTCCATTTAGGGTTACGAATCGATCCCATTCAACGTATGGGAGCAGCGCCCGGAGTGATTCACACCAAGCAGTTTTTTGTCCTAATTCCGTTGTAAGTGGTTGGAAAAATTAACGGGGGTGAAAGATAAATATATTTAGGTAAACCTTGAGGTGTTAAGTAATCGCTGCAGCAATCCATGGTAGACTTATATCCATCTGAAAATTTGAATGCATGAAATCTTCTTTCTGTCCGACATTTTGTTTACAAGTTTCTAGTTCACGTGCACTTGCCTCGTTTTTGAGATATCCTTATTTGGATTAATTATATAGTAAAACCGACTTTTTCGTAGTAACAGTTTACATATTTGGCATATATGGATAGGCTCCGCCCATCGCGAGAGTCTATGCAAGGTGTTATGGCGGACAAGTAACAATTTTCAAATACGAAACCGGTCTTGAAGATAGAAACAGGGATTGTAACACTTATTTCGTATCACCATTACTTAAAAATTGTTGGGAATAATAAGATATGCAAAAAAGAAAGTTGAAATATTCACGGAACGAAAATTTTAATTTGCTCCCATACGTTGAATGAGATCGATTCGTAACCCTAAATGGAGCACAAGCGGAATGAGGGTTACGTTATCGTATCTATTGTTCAGCATGCTGTGGTCATATCATGCTGCACTATTTTTTAAGTTAAATTTTAATGGCTTAAAGCAAGGATTTGTATAGTAGAAAGAATATGAATCTCTCGAGATTTAACAGATTGTATGCAAGTATGTTGCATGGCGAGAACAAGCAAGATTACCCATAGTGTAATTCGTTGATGATGCACGTGCCTTGATTAATTTTGGAAATTTCATCTCTTCAGTATTTTAAACCAGTATTTGTCAATATATAAAACCATAATTACAGGTATAAAGTGAAAATATTTGTCCTATATACCAATACAGTATACCAGTTGCTTGCCCATGGTCAGTGGTTCTCTCCGGGTACTACGACTTCCTCCACCACTAAAACTGGTTGCCATGATATAGATGAAATATTGTTGAAAGTGGCATTAAAACACCAAAAATCAAATCAATTAAATACCAATCATTGATAAAGTATTGACTTTTTGTAGATGTATCGCCCATATTTCATCAATAATTGACATCGGTTTGCCCTTTTGACCTTCATAATCCCGCCTGGGCGGACAAAGACTCGAATTTAAATTTCAAACTCCACCCTTTCATTGAACCTATATCGGCAAATCCAAGGATTGTTTCGTGTAGTGTAGTATATAGACGATGTATTGCACGAACTTGATGTAATTGGTTGATTTTCCTACTAATTCTCCAGGCATTTCAATATGAATGAATTAATTTTTGCTCTGTTGTAGCATAAAACATCGCCATGCGAGAAAATACGAGATTCGTATCCTTTCTACTATACAAATCCTTACTTAAAGGCATACAAGCTGTCACAATTGAATTTTTTGGTTTATATTAAAAGTTGCAAATATTCTTTGTTTTATACAAATAAAATGTTCTGAACAAGAAGCCAGGTTTAAAAAAAATATGTTATAATGTCGTAATTAGTGAAAAGAATTCAAATGTCTGTCGGTGGAATCACCATTAACACACCTAATTATAAGTCGGCTGCTTTTCTGAAGTTTGCCGAACACTGATAACTGCTATAAATAACCAAGGAAGCATGGTGCATGTAAATTCGTTAGAATTAATATAATTTAAGAAATATGTCTATGAAATTGGAACCCAGGGTAATCGGTTAATATTATATAATGGTATTTAGTAAGAATGAGGCTTAAAATCGGAAATAAGTGATGAAATCAATAAAAACAAACCCAAACTCTGCAAAAGGGCCCGATAAAGGGAAGAAATATTTTTTTAGAAAAGAAAAAAACAGACATGAAGTTCATTATTTTAGTCTCCAATTTAAAAGAGCATTTTCTCCTGAAAAAAAAAGAATATATAAACAAGGGCAACGCAAAGCATAACGTATCCCCTCGCCTAAAAATTTGACCCAGTGACCTTGAAAATCAAGTGTTCCAGATTCTCTTAAAGATTAAGTACTGTAAATTCAGAAATTATTGCGATGTTTTTATTATTGCAAAAATTGCGACTGATGTGAAATCGCAATAATTAAACCTCGCATTTCGGAATCATAAGTATACATTTGTACTGGAGGACTTCATGCTTCGCAATAATAAAAATCGCAATCTGAAAATTTTCGAGGATCACAATAATAAATGAACGCATTAATTTCCGAATTTACAGTATGAACCAAGTTTGGTCAAAATCCATTCAAGGATGTTACCGGTAAAAATTTAACCCGGTAACCTTGACCTTTGACCTTGAAAATCAATAGGGTTCCAGATTCTCTTAAGGATTAAGTATGTACCAAGTTTGGTCAAAATCCATTGAAGGATGTTGATTCTAGAGTGTCCACAAGGATGTTACGGAAGTACGGTAGCGTTACTATATCCCTTCGCAACTTCGTTGGCGAGGGGATAAAAACTACAATGCAAGTCTACTGTCATAATACGATTCGGCCGAAAAAATATACTAAATTATGCTTGCATGTTGAACTAGAGGCTCCCAGGAGTCTGTAATCGCTCACCTGGGTTCATTGTGGCAGCCATGTTGGATGGCCGATCAGAACAAAAAGTAACAACATTTGATTAGGACCTTGTAAGAAACATTTCTGTAAGTATGATTCCAATAATCCCTTCAGTAGTTCTTGAGAAATTTTTTTTATCATATTTCCCAGAGGGTCATACATTAAACTATGACTTGTCATTGGCAGCCATCTTGGATTTTCGATCAGCCAAAAAAGTAACAACACTTGGTTAGCATCTTGCAATGATCATTCTTGACAACTTACAATTCCATCCTCCATGTAGTATCTGAGAAGAAGATCTTTGAAATTTTGGCCAATCAGAGGCTTTAATGGGCACTGGCAGCCATGTTGGATGACCGATCAGAACAAAAAGTAACAAAACTTGATCAGGACCTAGTAAGGAACATTTCTGCCAAGTATGGTTCCAATCCATTCAGTGGTTCTTGAGAAGAAGTTTGTTTTACATATTTCCCATAGGGTCACTATGTTAAATTATGTCCCCCGCTGATGGCCATCTTGGATTTTCAATCGGTCCAAAAAGTAACAACACTTGGTTAGCAGCTTGCAATGATCATTCATGACAATTTTCAATTCCATCCTCCATGTTGTATCGGAGAAGAAGATCTTTGAAATTTCAGCCAATCAGAGGCTATTATGGCCCCTGGCAGCCATATTGGATAACCGATCAGAAAAAAAAGTAACAACAATTGATCAGAACCTTGTCGGGAACATTTCTGCCAAATATGATTCCAATCCATCCAGTGGTTCTTGAGAAGAAGTTTGTTTTACATATTTCCCATAGGGTCGCTATGTTAAATTATGTCCCCCGCTGATGGCCATTTTGGATTTTCAATCGGTCCAAAAAGTAACAACACTTGGTTAGCAGCTTGCAATGATCATTCATGACAATTTTCAATTCCATTCTCCATGTAGTATCAGAGAAGAAGATCATTAAAAATTTCAGCCAATCGGAGGCTTTTATGACCCCTGGCAGCCATGTTGGATAACCGATCGTAACGAAAGTAACAACACTTGGTTAGACCATGCAAATGAACATTCCTGCCACGTTTGGTCCCATTTGCTTCAGTGGTTCTCTAGAAGAAGATTGAAATGTTTATGGACGGACGGATGCCAAGTGATGACAATAGCTCACATGACCCTTCGGGTCAGGTGAGCTAAAAATAGAGTAGGTCGGTATACCATCTTTTTTTAATTTTTACACAAAGCCTGCTGAATCCTCCTTTTTGTGTCGTCAATGTTTTTATTCTTCCATGATTCAACTTTCCCGAATGAGTTCACTGTCAGGTCGTATGAATATTGCGCGGGTAAACATTGAATGCTTTACTGGATGCAAGAGAATCAAGCAGCAACGTATTTCCTTCGTTCTGGGCTATTTACGTATGATATTATGAAAAATTTCAACTGCAATTAGTATAAAACATCGAATATTGGCAACTTTTAATATAAAAAAAAATTATATTCTGACAGCCTGTATGCCTTTAAAGTTTAACCTAGGACTAGAAGTAAAAATGAACTAGAGGTACTGCTGGACGCAGGAGTCCCGCTTTGATACATAAATGGAATTGCTTAACTGTCCACTACATAATACACCCCTGTCCCCATTATCTTAATTGAGCCAAAACATATTTGGAACACAACTTGTAGACTCATAATTCTGGGAAAACGCAATGGACCAGTATATACTACTATTGTGCACATCTTCATATTAGGATCTTGCAATATACTAAATTTCACAAACATCTCATTTAGCATGTGGGAGACTTATAACAAAGTGCATACTGAATTGTCTCAAAATTTCTAAGTCCAAAAAGGCACTACAGAGGTAAAACTCAATGGACAATAAAATCCTTTATACTGCAAAGTTCACACATCATGATCTTAAATTCCACAAAGTTTGGTGGAAATCGGACAAAAGATTTTGAAGTTGGTCTGGACAGGCCGATTCCTATATAACCCCCCAAACTACGTTTGCAGAGGGTATAACAATGTTTGTCAAACACTAAACTTGATTGAAGACCAACTGTACATAATAACCAGGTCAGCTTCGAGTCATCTACATGATAATTTTTTTGTTTGAAAATTTGTTTTCGTTCTGAAATAATGCTCTCTTTGGGATAAACGATCTTTCAAATAAATCTGTAAATTAATGTTGTTACAATGAAAATGTAATACTTTATTCACTGCCATGTTTAATGTCCATAAAATAATTGAGTGGTTGAAGGAATGTTGTTGAACACAAGGTGAGCAATTTTTCAGCTATATTATGGTGAGAAGTTACAATTTTTCAGCTATATTATGGTGAGAAGTTACAATTTTTCAGCTATATT
>MJUT01045748.1:22158-38553 GCA_002080005.1 Gigantidas platifrons | reverse complement strand
TTCAGCTATATTATGGTGAGAAGTTACAATATTTCAGCTATATTATGGTGAGAAGTTACATTTTGATGAGATAATGATGTCAGCATTGTACTAGACCAACATGTCTAATTGATTTTTTAGTACTAGCGCACTGACACAACTCCACAGGTAGAAAATGTCGCTCCACTCGTACACATTATCTTGATTTCAAGGCGACCAATCTTTGCTCTTACTTCTTAATTCTGCTTGTTTATACAAGAAGTTATTTATGTTACATCAACACAACTGACATTTTACAAAGGACCATCAGAGTGTCATTCAAATGGTTGTGATTTGAGATCAATCATAAAAAAAAATTCCAACAGTGTCCCATGTTTAAACTTGGGTCATGCAGTGGCAGCCATCTTGGATTTCCAACAGACAAAAGAGAAAAAGACACAAACTTAATTGAGGGTCTTATAAGAAATAGTCCTACCATTTAACAATTTCATCATAAACACATGGTTTCTGAGAAGATTTTTGAAACTCCATCCAATCTGAAAGCATAATTGGCCTTGCAGCCATCTTTACATTACAAATGAAACGAAAATCATATAAAATGTTGCAGATCACTCGAGTAACACTTTCTGCCAAGTTGGATTTCAATTGGCCATGTTGATCATTAAGTTCTTCAAACTTTCTTTTGCATACAAGGAGCATTAAAATTTCCATACACAAGGCACATATTTCTTTACATCCTAGCATTCTGTGTGTGTTTTTTTGAAGCATCCCACATTACTAGTAGATGCCACTTTCAGAGGAGTTGACTTACAGCTGTATTTGTATAAGTTTGAAACTATGATATCCGACATAAATCAAACAAATGTATGAATATCAAAATATCTTTATTCAAAATATTTCATATTTAACGTAGTATACTTCATAGTATTTCTTAAGGAAATTTTCCAAGGAAAACATTTCCCTAAAAAAAAACATCACAGATTTTAATCTTCCAAACATAAAAATATTATATTTGATTAAACTGTACACAATAGTGAGCTGTAAACTAAGGTAATGGTGGTGCTGCCTCTACATTAAATGACAGTTACTATGGTAATATAAATGTCAATATTGGCATTACTGTACATGTGATGTCAACTGGCAGATAAATCCTCGTAGTCCTGTGATCAATTTAAAACAGCCAATCAAATCACAGCTTTTAAGTGTATCTAAATTATGAAAGGAATTCCTTGCAAATTATGGAGGTCACAATTTCCTGTATAGCTTTTTTTTTTCTTTTTTTTTTTTATCTCAAAGGAGATTAACAATATCAAACAGTGATTTTGATTGGTAACTATTAATAGGTTTGATCAACAAATCAAGGCTTTCTCTGCCAGCCACAAGTGATGAGTGGAGAGCATTCTGAGTGTGACCAGCCATGGCCACCAAAGATGAGTATCGACATACTAACATGTATATGCCCCCACCCCCCCCCAAAATGTTGTGCATTAAATTTTCCTTACATGTCCCAGAAAAATATCCAACAAAATAAGAATATACAAATATCAGAGATTGTAAAAAATATAACTTAAGGTAAGAGTAAGAGTATTGATTTAACATAAGAATGTAACTTACAGTAAGAGTACTGATTTAACATAAGAATGTAACTTAAAGTAAGAGTACTGATTTAACATAAGAATGTAACTTAAAGTAAGAGTACTGATTTAACATAAGAATGTAACTTAAAGTAAGAGTACTGATTTAACATAAGAATGTAACTTACAGTAAGAGTACTGATTTAACATAAGAATGTAACTTAAAGTAAGAGTACTGATTTAACACAAGAATGTAACTTAAAGTAAGAGTACTGATTTAACATAAGAATGTAACTTAAAGTAAGAGTACTGATTTAACACAAGAATGATTGATTGATTGATTTTTGGTGTTTAACGCCACTCTCAACAATATTTCAGCTATATCATGGCGACCAGTTTTAGTGGTGGAGGAAGCCGGAGTACCCGGAGAGAACCACCGACCATGGGCAAGCAACTGGTAAACTTTATCACTTGCGGTTGCGAGTCGAGTGTACCCTTTTTTGTAATTTACAAAGCCGGGCGCGAACCCACGCCGTATTGGTGATAGGCTTGTACGAGTTGTTAGATCCAGCGACCTAACTCATTGAGCCACCCGGGCCCCAACATAAGAATGTAACTTAAAGTAAGAGTACTGATTTAACAGTAGAATGTAACTTTTTATCTTGGCATTGTCTATATTCCTTGCTGGCTTCTGTTTATACCATAACTACCTCGGAATATTTTTTTGAAATTCCGACTTATAAAATGACAATAACAGAGGCAGATGGTGTGTAGAGATTCTTTTAAAAAAAAATCTTTTATATAGAACCTGCATCAACAAACTTGCAAAACTTGTAAAAAATTATGACACAATTTTCCACTAGATAAATTGGCAATCACATAATATTTTCAGCAAATTCTCCAATCTTAAACCGGCATTTGCGGTAGTGCCTACCAACAAAATTTGTGGACGGAGCTTATCATCAGATCAATCGGGGGTATTGTGTTATTAATAGAATGATAAACAAAAAATCCACGTTGATATGAACAGCATATTTATGAAACTGTATGTCACATACCTCAGAAATTTGAATTTTCGAAGTGATTTTTGTAGTTTTTAGACTGATGAAGAATATTATTTTTAAGAAACTGAAAGTTTCGTAGGGAGGAACAGTAGTGACCATGCCTTTCAAATATTATGCTCCAAAAGTAACTGTGAAACTATCTATCATTGATTTTTCCTCCTCGAGATAACCGTGGTCAAAATAATGAACAATCTGAATGTTTGCTTCTCCCACAGCAATTTATACCCACGGTCCCGGTTTAAGTTAATTTTGCATTATTTTTTTTTATAATTAAAACAATTTCTAGAATAGAGAAAAAACTGTTATTGGGGGATGGTTAGAGTTGAAAACAGTTAGTTTCAAATAAATCTGGATTTGGTTCATACATCTAAGTCAAGGTCACATCTAATGGACATCATTCAGCAAAAGGGAGATAAATCTCCAATGATAAAAAAAAATTCTATTTGTTTTAATATTTCCATTAACATTACATTTCACAATGTAAAAAAATAAAAATTCTATATTCAGCATATGTATTAATGATCTTAATGGAATATGAAAACAATCATGATTTCTACAACCATATTCTACTACTATTAAAAATATCTTAATGTCTAGAGCTAACAGCAGAAATTTAATATCCTGAAGATTTTCCAAGATGACCAGTTAAATAAATGTCGGTTAAGCAAAATTGTTGATGTAAAGCTTGTTTGATCAAACAGCTTTGTTGCCGTAGTAAAACAAGATGTTGCACGCTACGTTGTGCTAAAAATACCCCCACTCGTTCATTTGCAAGTCACACGGTAAACAGGAAGTAGATGTGCGGTAAACCTGGAAAGGGGAGACACGGTACAAGTCACCATGCCAAAGCCATATATCAAATATAAAATGATTTCTTCCAGTAGAAGCTGAGATATCTGTTACGAAAGTGTGAACGGACGGACAAGGTGATTGCAATATAGCCCCCTCTCTACGAGTGGGGGTATAAAAATAACAATCACAGATGAACATGATACAATTTGTCTACACACAGTATCAGTGGAGTAAAGCAATCTTTTAAAATCCATATTAGCACTGGCCATGCTGTTAATAATAAATTACAAAAATAAATATTTCATAATACAATACACATCATGTCACATGACTCGGTCTCCCATTGTCACACGACTCTGTCCCCTGTACATGAATGGACTCTGAAGCTTTGGTTCTTTTGATTTGTAATGTTCATTAAAGTCTAGACGGAAACTGAGGAAACGTAAACTAACATCCTGATGTGTTGTTACCATAACTAAAAACTGCTTCACCATATCCTAGAGAGATAAATATATATATACTAGTATTATCAGTGAAAAACTGCTTCACTATATCCTAGAGAGATAAATATACTAGTATTATCAGTGAAAAACGGCATCATCATATCCTGCAGAGAGAGAGAGAGATATACTAGTTATATCAGTGAAAACCTGGGAGATTAAAATGGTCTGTACTCAGCACCATTAAGAAAAAGATGGCCGAGAAATTATTAAAAAACTATCGAAACCAAATATATGAAGATGCATTCAGGAAAGGCATCATATAAAAAGTTAATTTTGAGCATGCTGGGATGGTATTGTATAGTTCATTTACATCAGCAGTCTAGTATTAATATGGGTTAGGGTTATGGTGTTTAACACCACTTTCAACAATATTTCATTAATATCATGGCAGTCAGTTTTATTGGTGGAGGAAACAGGACTACCAGAGAAAACTACAGACCTGTCGCAAGTTTATTACACAACGTATTATCGAGTACACCTCACCTGAGCGGGGTTCAAACTCACAACGTTAGTGGTGATAGGCACTGATTGCATAGGTAGTTATATGATACTTTATATTAACTTGTTTATTCATCTCGTTTCCTTCACAAAAAAGAAAAACTAGAGGCTCACATGAGCCTGTATCGCTCACCTGACATAACTAAGTCCTCTTAAGAATGTCTGCATGCCGAATACATCTAAGTTACTATTCAAATCCCATAGGGTTCTATGTTAAAACTATGTCTGCTCATGGCAGCCATCTTGGATGGAGGTAGTAGTCACCGGACACAATTTTAAAAGCATACTACCCAAGGACCATCCATGCCATATTTGCTTTAAATTGGCTGACTGGTTTCAGAGGGAAGACTTTTAAACAATTTTCCCATAGGGTCCTATGTTAAAACTATGTCCGCTGACTGCGGCAATCTTGGATGGAGGTCGGGCTCACAGGACATAATTTTGAAAGTTGACCACCTAAGGACCATTCATGCCATGTTTGCTTTAAATTGACTTGCTGGTTTCAGAGGAGAAGACTTTTAAACATTTTTTCCATAGGTCCTATGTTAAAACTAAGTCGAGTCATGGTGGCCATCTTAAATTTCCGATCAGCAAACGATTCACAAGTTTAGTACAGGATCACCCAATGATCATTCCTGTAAAGTCACAATTCAATTGGCTTAGTGGTTTCTAACAATAAGATTTTTAAAATTTCGACCAATCAGAACACATTATGAGCCCTGGCAGCCATGTTGGATTTCCGATCAGCGCCAAAAACAAAAATCTTGTATATGACCATCTAATGAACATTTCTGCCAAGTTTGGTTCAAATCTGTTTCGTGGTTTCAGAAAAAAAAGATGAAAATGTGAAATTCCCATAGGGTCCAATGTTAAACTAAGTCGAGTCATGGCGGCCATCTTGGATATGCGATCGGCACAAAAATAACAAATTTAGTAGAGGACCATCCAGTCATCATTTCTGTAATGTTACAATTCCATTGGCTAAGTAGTTTCTGACAAGAAGATTTTCAAAGTTTCAACCAATCAGAACACATTATTGGCCCTGGCGCCATGTTGGATCTGCACCAAAATAACAAATTTAGTAGAGGACCTCCCAATGAACATTTCTGCCAAATTTGGTCCAAATCAGTTCAGTGGTTTCAAAGAAGAAGATGAAAGTATGAAAAGTTTACAGACGCGGACGACGACCACGACGGACGCAAAGTGATGACAAAAGCTCACATGACCCTTTGGGTCAGGTGAGCTAAAAAAGATTGGTCTGATCAAATTGAAACATTATTTGTGAAATTTAATATTAAGTAGTGAGTGGGTGATAGTTGTTTAACACCAAGTGAACAAGTCAGCTATATCATGGCTAGGAAAATAACATTTAGATGGGATATCTATTTGTACTAGACCAATACAACGAGATGTATTTTTATAATGCTAGCTTGCTGAAACAACATTCCACAAGCAAACATGCTACTTTCCTGCAACACATTATCCCGAATACAAACCCACCAGTTTTGCCTTAACTAAGCTTGCTTGGAGGAGAAGCAGGAAATATCAATTTCATAGCCTATGGATTGACCCGACTGGGTGTAGAACCCACGATCTACCACACTCGAATAGAGGACTAATCATTAGACAACCGATGCTGGAAGAGGGGGATATTACTAAATTCTGTTAATTACCTGGTAGGATTGAGACAGAACTGTTAATCTGGCTCTTGTAGAAGAGGGGGTATCATTTTGACTAATACTAAATTCTGTTAATTACCTGGTAGGATTGAGACAGAACTGTTAATCTGGCTCTTGTAGAAGGAATGATTTGCTTTAGAAAACCTATCCTTCTGTGTTGCTCCTGTACTTCATCGTCTTCTGTTACAGCCCAATCTCCCTGTAATACACATGATTGACCTCAAATTATTTAGCTAAGAATAATGTACTATCAACACACTTAATTTAAATAATATAGCAATACATTAAGTTGAATCCAAAAATTGTGGACAGAATATATTCTCTGAGCTAATTTTTATATGAGATGATGATAATGAATACATTATACCAGACATCTATGATAGACTGGATTTCTATAATTCTAGGTAGACAAGTTGTTTCACTTTAAAAGATTATACCAACTTGAGCCATCCAGTACGTACTGTACAGAAGTATATTTCATGGAGAACGTGTCCAATAGTTTGTGTGCAATATTCCTTGACAATATCACTACAAATCATGACTTCACTAACAGTGAGTGAGTGATTGTTGCTTAGCGTCAAATGAATAATTCCCCTGCTATATCACAGCAAGAACAAGTTACATTTTGATGAGATTATGAAGATGATGTCAGCTTTGTACTAGACCAACATGCTGAGCTGATTTTGTTTAGTGCTAGCTCACTGAAACAAGTCTGTGGGTCGACATGTCACTCCACTCAGACACATTATTCTGATTCCAAGCCAACCAGTATTTGTTCTTCTCCTTAATGCTGCATGCTTAGAGAAGCAACACATACCAAATTTATAGTCTGGCTTGACTTAATGCTGCATGCTTAGAGAAGCAACACATACCAAATTTATAGTCTGGCTTGACTTAATGCTGCATGCTTAGAGAAGCAACAAACACAAAATTTATAGTCTGGCTTGACTTGAACACATGATCTACTACATTAGAGGAGAAAACATAAACCAAACAATGAGGTTCAAAGTCTTGTTGACTTGAACACATGATCTACTACATTAGAGGAGAAAACATAAACCAAACAATGAGGTTCAAAGTCTTGTTGACTTGATCCTCATATTCAAGGACCATAACTCCATAATCATTAAGGAAATGTCTGTTTTTGTATCTCAAGTTATTGTTGATAATCTGTCAATTGTTAAAGCAATGAATTTGTTATTGGCTAAAAAAAGTTATCTTAATATATACAAATAACACAAAATTATAAATACTAACAACCAAAGATTCTAATGTAGTTGGTTTCTGATTGGACAATGCTGTAATTTTCAAGGTATCAATTCCATGGTTGAAATATCATGAGATATTTTTAGAATTTTAGCTGATTACCGCTTACATCATCTTGTCAATAATGTGGCAATACACATAATTACATTAGAATGGAGATATCTGTATTGTATTTGAAAATTTCACGGCATTAACAGTCGATTTAATGGTGTAATTTTCACTGTACCAATTCCACGGTTGAAATAGCACGAGATATTTTTAGAATTTTAGCTGATTACCGCTTACGTCATTTTGTCAATAATATGGCAATACACATTTATAGATACATGATTACATTAAATTGGAGATAACTGTATTGTATTTGAAAATTTCACGGCATCATTAGTCGATTTAATAGTCGCAAATATCCGTTTACTGGCTCCGCTATCACGTCGCCAGTATACTCAATTTGCGACCATCAAATCTCCAACTTGATGCCGTGAAATTTTCAAATGCAATACAGTTATCTCCTAAATAGAGGTTTTGAATACAGAATATGTTTTTATAGTGTAAGAAATAAATATATATTTTAGTTTTTATAGAAAGTCTAATTTATTAAAATAAAAGGGAGATAATATAAGATTTACCTCTTTTGATCGTTGCTCCTGCATATGTTTATAATGATGTCTATAATCTAACTCTTGTGTGGCTTCAGAATAAAAGTTGTCCTGAGCAGCTTGAAACTCTATCACAAGATCAAATATTGTTCTTAGTTGTGTCAATATTTCCTGGAAGAATACATGACCATTTATAATATATCATTCTGTCAAATATTATATTTCCTGAGAGAAGACATGACCATTTATAAAACATCAGTCTGTCAAACATTTAATATCTCGTAAAATATAAAACAAATCTAATTGACTATCAAAATAATTCTTTAAGATGCAGCAATTTTATTTTTATTCTGTGAGATGATTTTGTAGAGGGATATACATATTATACACATTGAACAGGGGCATTCCTGGCCGTGATCGTATGGTAGTTGGATTTACAACTACCTTTGCAATCAGTGCCTATCACCCCTGATGTGAGTTCGAATCTCGATCAGGGCGAGATGTACAACATTATGTGATAAAGTTTGTCAGTGACTTGCGACAGATGTTGTTTTTTCCAAGTCCTCCGGTTCCTCCACCAATAAAACAAACGGCCACAATATAACTGAACTATTGTTGAAAGTGGCGTTAATCACATTTAACAAACTTCATACATCAACAAGCAGATAAATTGCAGGATAAAAACACAAATTACCGGTGTGTCAGTGAAAAATTTCCAGAACTTTCTATGAGTTAGTGACAGTGTCTATGATTTTGTCAGATTTTTTTAATTGGATTTTTCCTCCCAAACTTGAACAGATGTGAGTAAAAATTCATCTAAAAGAGCCAAAAACACAGAAAAAAGGTTTTCACAAAATATTTCGGGGGAAATGTGTTAGCAAGCAAATTGTGTCTGGGCTACTCTAATTCAAGTCAATCAAGATTACTCCGCCTCTGTATGATGAACTGTGCACCCTTGAAACAAGCAAGACTAAAAGCATGTATGAGTTATACATTTTAGTCTAAAGATAGGCTAAATAAACTGCTTATGACATCATGCATGTCTTTGTTTTGATAAATCTGGGTCAATGAGTCATGAATAATTCATGAGCTTCGCCAGCAGACGTTGTTTAATTACATCTAATTAAATAAATTTCTGTTTATTTGAGATGGCTATTTTGTCATTTTATTGATTTATCTATCTTATTTTCAAGTTGTTGTCCAACTTAAAAATTATGAAAAATCGTGGACACTGTCACTTTAAAAGAATAAGATTAACAAGGCAGAAATAGGTAGAAACACAATGATTATTTAGATAGCATATACACATTTTATATTGAAATATGCTGATATAATTTATATTTTTTACATTTTGTTTTTAAATTCTGCATGAATATATAATTTTGATTTCACCACTGTATCAGTTACTTGTTGGTGTTAGGATGAGGAAATGTAAACAAACATTCATTTTTAATAGAAGCAATATTCTTTGTGTTTCCCCATGTTTTACTATTCATTCAACATTTAAAACTACTATATACATGTCAATAGGTTTTCTGAAACTTAGGAAAATGCCACATAGAAATGATTGAAAAGGTGTCATACATGATGAACCAGCTTCCTTTCATGCAATATTTATTGATTTGCTAAGTAAAGAAAGTCAAATTATTATATCACAACATATTTTATTCTTACTTTTGCCAGAAAAGTGCCTTTTTAAACTGAATCAAAAATGGCAACCAATTCCATACTTCAATTTACCAGGTATATGTTTTGATTTTTTAATCTTGTATGTAATAAAAATGCATTTAGCCTCATACCCTTGACTGTTCATCTAGAAGACATCTGGCAGTGATATTGTCTAAAAACATCTGATGAGCTGATATTATGTAATCTAAATCTTCAGCCTCTTTCACTTTGGTAAGAAGTTCATCCCACGAGCATTCTAAAACCTGAAGATTAAATTAATATTTATGTTTGTTTTTATAGTATAATCAAATAAGTGTGAACACAGAGCGGTCTTTCTCCCTAACACATTTTTCGCGACCATCTACAAGCATGAAATTTTATTTCAATTTGATCACTGGTTTCCTAGTTGTTTTTTGTTATTATATTAAGCTGTATTGGATATCAGACTGAAAGGAAGTAAGAAAAGGAATAAAAGACCAATATTGATACAACATTCCTGTGAAATTTCATTTCTAATGGTCACAGTTCATTTCTGAAAAAAACAAGATGTTGCACGCTACGTAGTGCTAAGAATATCCCAACTCGTTCATTTGTAAGTCGCACGGTAAACAGGAAGAAGATGTGCGGTAAACCTGGATAGGGGAGACCCGGTACAAGTCACCATGCCAAAGCCATATATCAAATATAAAATCATTTCGTTCAGCAGAAGCTGAGATAACTGTTACGAAAGTTTTCATTACGGCAAACATGAAAAATTCTAAGTTGCACTGTAAACAGGAAGTAGATGTGCGGTAAACCTGGATAGGGGAGACACGGTACAAGTCACCATGCCAAAGCCATATATCAAATATAAAATCATTTCTTCCAGTAGAAGCTGAGATATCTGTTACGAAAGTGTGAATGGACGGACGGACGGACAAGGTGATTGCAATATAGTCCCCTCTCTCTATGAGCTGAGATATCTGTTACGAAAGTGTGAACGGATGGATGGACAAGGTGATTGCAATACAGCCCCCTCTCTAAGAGTGGGGATATAAAAATGTTAAATACATGTGTATGATGTCTTACAACAACAAAAAAAACATTGTCAAATCAAAATGTAAAAAAAATGGGAAGATATGTAATTTCAAACAACTAACACAAAAAATATGGTATATATTGCAATATATGGCATTGGAAATCCAGGTTCTGGTCTGAGACAAGGCATAAAAATGTGGCAGAGTTAAACTGGCATCTGTATCATCTAAACATCAGAGATGCAGGAGAATTGCTATTAAAGCAGTGCTACCAAACTAGGTTTTAGGTTTAGGCTTATGGTGTTTAATGCCACTTTCAACAATATTTCAGTTATATTGTGGTGGTCAGTTTTATTGGTCGAGGAAACCAGAGGACCCAGAGTGGGGGTATAAAAAGGTTCTCCATATTTCATCAAATCATTATCTATAATGTGGACAAGTTGGATGTTAGATCAGAAGAACAAATATGACAGGAGTTTTTTAAAGGATCATCTTTTTGTGTCCAAGTTTATTCAAGATCATTTCAGTTCAAATAGTTCATTGGTTCCCAGAAGAATGTTTTAATACCCTCTTACAATTTTATCTTGTGAAACAGACATGTTGCTGTTGTTAACAACAAACTCAAGAAAAATATATCTTCAGGGGCATAACTGTAAAAAAAACTAATGAGGGACATATAAAAACATAAATTACCTCAAAGTTGATATAATACTGTACTTGTTGTATAAAATGAAGCATTTCTGCTGCTAGAACATGACACTGGTGTAGTATACCTGTTAATTCTGTAATTATAATAAATAGTATAAATACAGTTAAATATGACACAAGTTAGGAGACCAAGACAAAAAAAAATTGGTATGACATAACTACATATAAAATATCTAATCCTATCATTCTACATATTGATTGGTTGATTTATGTTGTTTAATGCCACTTTCAACAATATTTCAGTTATATCGTGGCAGTCACTTTTATTGGTGGAAGAAACCGTAGTACTTGGAGAGAGCCACCGACCTGTCGCAATTCACTGACAAACTTTATCACATAATACTGTATCGAGTACATCTCACCATGAATGGGCTTCGAACTCACAACTTAAGTGGTGATAGGTATCTACATATTGACACAGTGTGTCAGTGTTCAATTGTTTGGTGATTTCAATCAATATCACCATATAGGTATAAATGGCATGGATGGAGATCTGATGTCAAAATTATCAAATAGCAAGTGAATTTAAGCTGTAATTATCTTTGTGTTATCTAATAGCCTTACCTGGAATAGCTCGGAGTGTACGAGCGTTTGAGATTTGGTTCTTCCAAATCATGGCAAGAATGTACTCCATTCTCTTGGCTCTCCATAAAAAGTTAAATACACGTAAGTACATTATCATACATTCTGGTGTAAAAACCTGAAAAAAACCACATAAACTACTTAAAAGGAATTTTCTTAAACAAAACAATCAAACCTACAATTCATTAATAAATTAAACAAATACACATGTACTCTTCTGACTTCAGAGCTGTTCCATTTAAACATGCATGGTAACCACAGAGGTCACTTTCCAAATAAGGTGACCAACAAAGTAGTAATGTTACCTTTTCTGCTGACACCCATCCATAGAAGTGATTAAAATGTGGTATCAGTGGGTTAATGTATGTCTTAATTTAACAGTCCTGGGGGAGTATTTGTGTTACAAGCCAATACAAAGTACTTCTTGATGGATGTGGAAGATATAGGTCCCAGTTTATGTACGATAAGTAGATATTACTTAACATGGGTGTTTTAATGCCACTTTCAACAATATTGTGGTGAGTTTTCTTGGTGGAAGAAACAGGTATACTTGGAGAAAACCAACACCCTATGGCAAGTCAATGACAAACTTAATTACATAATGTTGCCTCAAGTGAACTTCGCCATGAGAGGGAATCAAACTAAAAATCTTAGTGGTGATAGGCACTGATTGTAAAAACAGATTTAAATCCAAATACCATACAATCTGAGGGCAAATAATCAACACTGACTTCTAGCTATTATTGGACATGCAAAAACAAACATATTGCAGGCCTTCAAGTGGTTTTTGGTCCAAAAATAGGGCTTTTTATAGGGCCGAATTTCTTGAAAAATAGGGTATAATAGGGCAAATTCAATAATTCATAGGGAAATTATAGGGATATTTCTCTTACTTCACCCCTTTTCTACTTAAAATACTATATGAAATACATACGTATTTGTGTGATAATTATAAAGACGCTTCCCAATAACATCATACAATGTATACACACTTTAATCAAGTCTTGAAGATGACTGCACTACAGTATACCATGAGGAAAACCAAGACAGCTTTGATATATCTTCATCAACCAAGATTGGGGAATCTTGGTTAACTCTAAATGTCTGCCATAGATCTTCAAAACTCCCTTGGCATCCTGTTGCTGCAGTCAATCACCAAGACTTGATTGTTGTGTACATGAAATGATAAAAAGAGCACCACCCATGGGTGCAGGATGCTCGACTTTTTCGTATCTGATATTAAACTGCAAGCAATTTACATAATTATTGAGAAATTGCATTTTTTTAAGAAATTTTAAGTCAAAAGGGGGAATAACTAAAAAAAAATGCTGGATGGAGTTGTCTTCTCTTGTCAACAGATTGGGGTCAACACTTTCTACAAGTGTATTGAGTTTCAAGTTAATAGCTTTGATAGTTATTGAGAAATCTTAATTATACTAAAAAAATATCCCAAATTTCTATGTACTATGTCGAAACCAGGTCAGATAACTCTGGATATACAAATCACAACGTCACCTGCCTTGTTGTAATGGGTTCCCCATTTGATAGTGAACAGGTATGTTGAGTTTCATTTCAATGCCTATCATAATTATTGAGAAATTGTATTTTTTGAAGAAATTCTAAGTCAAAAAGGGGGAATAACTCAAATAAAATGTTGGATGGAGTTGTCTTCTCTTGTCAACAGATTGGGGTCAACACTTTCTACAAGTGTATTGAGTTTCAAGTTAATAGCTTTGATAGTTATTGAGAAATTTTAATTATACTAAAAAAATATCCCTAATTTCTATATACTATGTCGAAACAAAGGCAGATAACTCTGGATATACAAATCACAGGGTCGTCTGTCTTGTAATTGGTTCCTCTTTTGATAGTGAACAGGTATTCCAAGTTTCAAATGGATACCTTTGATAGTTTTTGAGAAATGGACTGACAAAAAACTTAACCGAAAACTTAACCGACCCAGACGCTGACACCGGAGTGACGACAATAGCTCGCCATTTTTTCTTCGAAAAGTCGAACTAAAAAGAAGACAGTTTCTTAGAAATATTGAAGTACTGGATTTTATCATATCTACAGGTACATGTATTTACAATACTCTTGAAGGTTTTCAAAGAAGGGGAATGCAAAATAAATACAACATTATAATTTTCAACCAATTAATTCTAATTTATAGGGCTAATATAGGGAAAAGGGCCATTTTATGCCAAAATATAGGGATTATAGGGCATTTTCAAAAAGATAGGGATTTTACAGGAAATATAGGGCCACTTGAAGGCCTGATATTGCAACAAAATATGTGATAATTTACTGTTTTATTCTAACACAAACTCTATATTTTATCAGTATTCTTCATGTAAAATTCAATGTACAGTGCATGAAACTGAAATTAACAATATCCCTTCCAGAAATTGATATGACAAGTTTTTATTTTGATTTTTATTAACAACATTTACTTACAGTTCTAATAGGACCATCAACATGATAATCCAAACTAAACACATCCCATCCAGTATCTCCTGGTGAAACCTGTCAAATAAATAATAGTAATAATAGATTGTTTCTATTAATCTCTTGGTGAAACCTGTCAAATAAATAATAATAATAGATTGTTTCTATTGATCTCCTGGTGAAACCTGTCAAATAAATAATAGTAATAATAGATTGTTTCTATTGATCTCCTGGTGAAACCTGTCAAATAAATAATAGTAATAATAGATTGTTTCTATTAATCTCCTGGTGAAACCTGTCAAATAAATAATAGTAATAATAGATTGTTTCTATTGATCTCCTGGTGAAACCTGTCAAATAAATAATAATAATAGATTGTTTCTATTAATCTCCTGGTGAAACCTGTCAAATAAATAATAATAATAATAGATTTGTTCTATTGATCTCCTAGTGAAACCTGTCAAATAAATAATAATAATAATAGATTTGTTCTATTAATCTCCTGGTGAAACCTGTCAAATAAATAATAATAATAGATTGTTTCTATTAATCTCCTGGTGAAACCTGTTAAATAAATAATTATAATAATAGATTGTTTCTATTGATCTCCTGGTGAAACCTGTCAAATAAATAATTATAATAATAGATTTTTTCTATTAATCTCCTGGTGAAACCTGTCAAATAAATAATTATAATAATAAATTTGTTCTATTGATCTCCTGGTGAAACCTGTCAAATAAACTAGAACTGACCGCATAGCGGGACTAATACCCCCCCGCTTCACTCTGACTGTCCAAGATTATTGAAAACTAAGTCTACACGGAAAATATATTATTTGTCAAATTATAATGTTTAATCACATTCAACAAAAATAAAAACGTTGTAGCATAAAAACTGTAAGAGGAGTTGCATGGACAAACCATGTACCCTTTCAGCCAAATTCACAAATAAAAAAAAATAACCTAGTTCAACAATCTATATTTTTCGGTAAAATTCATGAAAATCAAAATCCTTACAACATGCACATCTTTGATATGAGTACAAATGTTCTGCATGTAAAAACTTCCTAACTTACAAACTGTAGGAGGAGTTGCGCAGACAAACCACGTACCCTTTTTGCCATATTCACACAAAAATGGCTAAGTTCAACAATCTATATTTTTAGTAAAAATGCACAAAAATCAAAATCCTTACCACATGCACATCTTTGATATATGTACAAACAACTTACAATATAAAAAGTTCCTAGCGTAAAAACTGTAAGAGGAGTTGTGCAGACAAACCACGTACCCTTTTAGCCAAATTCACCAAAAAAAGACTAAGTTCAGCAATCTATATTTTTGGTAAAAATTCATGAAAATCAAAATCCTTACCACATGCACATCTTTGATGTATGCACAAACGATCTGCAATATAAAAACTTCCTAGAGTAAAAACTTTAGAATGAGTTGCGCAGACAAACCATGTACCCTTTTTGCCAAATTCACCAAAAAATGACTAAGTTCAACAATCTATATTTTTGGTAAAAATGCACAAAAATCAAAATCCTTTCCACATGCACATCTTTGATATATGTACAAAAGATCTGCAAAATAAAAACTTCCTAGCGTAAAAACTTTAGGAGGAGTTGCACGGACAAACCATGTATCCTTTTTGCCAAATTCACCAAAAATTGACTAAGTTCAACAATCTATATTTGGTAAAAATGCACAAAAATCAAAATCCTTACCACATGCACATCTTTGATATATGTACAAATGATCTGCAAAATAAAAACTTCCTAGCAGAAAAACTGTAGGAGGAGTTGCGCGGACAAACCATGTACCCTCTATGCGGACGGACAGACAGACAGACAGACAGGGTGAAACCTATATACCCCCCCAAAACTTTGTTTGCGGGGGGTATAATAATAATAATAATAGATTTGTTCTATTGATCTCCTGGTGAAACCTGTAAAATAAATAATAACTAGAAAATTGAATGCCCCCGTCTCAACCTTATCCACCTCAACCCCCCCCCCCC
>MJUT01045729.1:680799-747464 GCA_002080005.1 Gigantidas platifrons | reverse complement strand
TCAATTATCTCATTTTAAAATTATTAGCTTGTTATATCGTGTTCAAAATAAATTAAAAGCAAAATCAAATAAAGCAAAACAAAACAGCAAATTATTATTTCTCTTTTTATTCAACATCCAAAATAAATTTCCACCAATAAATCGAATTTATAAAATTGCCAAATGTTGACATGTTGACATTAACCGGTTTAACTCCACCACATTTGTGTAACTGTCACAAACCAGGACGTGGATTTCCAACGTCATATGTCTTCTTTAAGCTTGCTGAGTTGAGGTGAGATGTGATTGTTTGCTTTTTTGATATTGCCAGAAATGTTGGCCATCATTGCTTAATATTTCTGTTCATACCCTTATTTAAAAGTTGACTGAATTGCTGATTGGATTGACATCACATGAAAATACCAAGTTTTCAAGATCACAATACAACGTTTAAAGCGCTATTAGGAAAAGTTTAAAGAAACCAATGAAATCATAAGAAGCCGTCAATCGAAGAAGGACTGACAATACAAAGGCCGAGAGAAAGATACATAAACGACAAAGAATAATCTACAAAGCACTACATTGTTGCTTAAGAGCAACACGAACCTCAATGTAAATATGATTGAACTCATGTGCTCCGGTAGAATAGGAAGTTGTTGATCCACTAGTGACAGCCGTCGTGTTAATCTTGTTAAAGATCAGTGATAAGTCATGTGTTTGTAGTGCCTATCACCAATACGTCGTGGGTTCGAGCCCAGCTTTGTAAATTACAAAAAAAGGATGCACTCGACTCGCTGCCGCCAGAGATAAATTTTACCAGTTGCTTTCCCATGGTCGGTGGTTCTCTCCGGCTTCTTCCACCGCTAAAACTGGTCGGCATGATATAGCTGAAATTTTGGTGAAAGTGGCTTTAAACACGATAAATCAATCAATCAATTTATGTGTTTTTTTTTTAATTACTCCATACGCTTAGTAGGTATAATTAATCTGTGATAAAAGCTTGAAGATATCACCATGATTAATCAGGACTGGTAATACACTGACCAAAAGAAAACGAACAAGACGGCAAACAATGAGCAACACAACCCCAATTAAAAACAAAGCCCTTATTCATGTGCTCCGGAAGGGTAAGCAGTTGCTGTCTCACTAATGGCACACGTCGTGTTGTCAAGAGTCCAATGTTAAGTCATTTAAGCGGAAAGTAGGTATCCTTAATCTGTAATAAGTCATGTGTTTGTAACATTACTCCATACGTTTAGTAGGTATACTTAATCGGTGATAAAAGCTTGAAGATATCAAAATGAGTAATCAGGACAGGTAATACAATGACCAAAGGAAAAAAGACAAGACGGTAAACAATGAGCAGCACTACCCCTATTAAAAACAAAAGCTTCAATCATGTGCTCCGGATGGGATAGCAGTTCATGTTCCACTAGTGGCACCCGTCGTGTTGTCAAGAATGCAATGTTAAGTCATTTACGAGGAAAGAACGAGGTTGTGATTTGGGCAAAGGGAACAAATAGTTAGTCATGTAAGGGTTAAGCATGTCAAGTCTGCGATGACTTCAACTTAACCAATAAGACCCATTGACAGTTTGTGTTGACCGAGTCTGTTCTTTTCATTTGCTTTTTCTTTTTACCTAATTGTGTGTTTTTGTTTTTGTTTTGTTTTTATTCTGGATCATCTCTTTATTCGAATATCTCCCTGAATCTTTTACTCTTGAGATTGTATTATTAGTTAGTAAATAACACAAATTTTCTGAAGTCATAGACAATGTGGTAAACAAAATATAAAGAGTTGACCCCTTTTCCTGCGGCACCTACACCTACCTTTACAGGAGATAAACATTGCATCCCTATTCATTAATAAGGTCAATAGGAAGCAAGTAGTGTCAACTACAGGATAAACAAGAGAAGGCTTCCAATGCAAAAATCGTGAACGGGTTGCGCGTAACAGTTATGATATTAATTGATCCAGGACTGCTTAATGATGCATACCCAACATGATTTATTGGATAGCAGACTTCAAAGTATCGGTACAAATCACTTTTTCATGATACCATAGACATATATGTCTCTGACGTTACTGATCATATTCCCGACATTGAAACAGAAATGACCTCGCCGTGATGATGTGCTTCCAAATGTTTTTTATTGCTCCTTTCTGAATACAAATAATAAAAAAAAACTTATGCTTTGAATTTTACTTCATGTGTAATAGCTGAGGCAAAATATTAGAGCATGTCCTTCTTATCGGCAATTTATTGAATATGATCAGGAACCGGTACTTGTTTAAATTATTCCGATAGCTATTGACAGCTTTATTTGTTTGCAGCACCCATACATCAGACATATTCTGATAGGAAACACAAGGTATCAATTTAGAGATACATATACCATGTGCAGTGTTACTGGAATGTTCTCAGGAAAGTTAGCAATGTGAACATTTAAATCATGTCAAGTTTCGTTCTCAACTGACCCTAACTAACAATCCATGGAGTAGGACAAGTCATGAAGTAGAACAAGCTGTTTCTATGATATCAACTTTACTTCAAGTTGAAAGAGATAGACACGATGACGATCACTATAGTCACCAAACATTAAATGCGTCAGTGATACGGCATTATCTATATAGAGGAATATGCAGTACCAGGTCATGTGGAGTAACAGTTATTAACATTTATTATTTACATACTTATATGGTAAGTATCCCGGTGTTTATTGATGGTGTACTGATACTTATTGAATAATATGAACTGATATTTCAGAGGTTGTGTTTCTTATCAGGATTATTTGGCTTTCAAATATTTTGGCTGTGACCGGACATGTTGAAAGTTATTCCAGATTCGCGTTGTGTGTATTTATGTATTAATAGAGGGTTACTGCTAACAAGGAAGGCAAGTCAACATTTTGAACGTTTTATGGTCGCCATCATTATTGGTCAACTGTTGCAGAATATTTGTATCACAGATGACCACGGATATGTTCCTCTTGTCATGAACACACTCCTGCCATTTTACCTTTTTCTTCACTTATCTACGAATATCAACGGATATTGACTTAAGTAACACGACATATGACACTAAAACATGAATAGCTTACCCTTTTAGAGCACATTAGCTCAACACCGGTGTTTAGTTTGGTTCGTTTTGCTCAATCCATTCTTTTGTTTTCATTTTTTTTTGGTTGACCATTTTTAGCCTATTTGTACTTTTCTTTTTGAATGTTCTCTCGTTCGATTTACGGCTTTATATCTTTAAATGTTCCGTTGACAAACCCGCAACAGAAGTTACTGAATATTTAGACAATCCATAAATTGTCCATTAGATAATCCATGCGTTTACAGTATATTCAGTGTTCAGAGCTTCACTTGTCAGAATATTTATTTTCAAAAATTCCCCGTCAACACCAATCAAGTACAATTAAAATATTACCAAAACTGTTTCCCGAATATTTGTTTTCGTGCTTGACAAAGCAACTTTTTATTTATAATCACATTGTCGAACACTTATAGTGTGCATATACATCCTGTTAAGATGAATAATCTTCCTGTGTGAAATGTTTGTTTTGACGACCGCCGAAATTTGCATAGAGCGAACAAAAAGAGGGTAAGTTAACTTTATTGTTAATAGGAAATAATCATAAATCATGGATTGATTGATTGGTGTTTAGCACAAACATTAGCAATATTTAAATGATTGAATATTTATAATTTATCTAAAAATAACACTTGAAATAGTTATTATTAATTGAATGTTGATAATTGTCAACCAATAATAACATTTCTTCAAAAACAAAATCTTTAGAAATAAAACATATTTGTGTATAAAGTATTCGGGTTATATGCATAGATGACCTAATTTATGGATGATTTTATGTACAATATATAGAGCAAAATATATCATATGGACAATGTGCAACCGTGGAATACAGCAATCACACTGTGATATTGGTGTAACCTGGACATAAATATGGATATTAATATATATATATGAAGGCATCCTATTTTGGCTTTTCAGATTTAACTGTGAAATGCATACAATCTTAAAAAAATATATATTTACATGTCGAAGCAATGTTCTGTTTAAGCCAATCTCTCTATGGCTAGACATCAATAACAAAAGTACAAATAAATAAGAGATGAAACTCATCTCCAGAGAATGAGAATCACAAGTTAGTAATTCGATTGTTACTTCAATGTCATTTGTTAGTCTGGAATTACATTTTTTAAATCTAAGTAAGCAATTATTTAAATCTAAACAGGAATATGGTAAAATATCTTTAGGATCAAGTATTTATCCCTAGAAAAGTGACACTGGAAAACAATCTGGATTAAGCGCAACACTTGCATGCCAAGTTTGCATAGGGTGCTGCTTTAACATTTAATCACAAACAAGCGTCACTTAATAAATCTCGTCCGTCCACAGTCATTACACATGATTATTTCAAGAGAGCAATTTTCGCCAAATAAGATATTATTCGTGTTTTATTCCTAATTTATCATGGCATGCCCCCAGTTCTCCGTCAACAATAATAGAATGTGATTAAAGTTACAATAAAACTATCATAAATTTGAACTCAGCTTTTACAACCACATAAATTGATAAAAGTATAATATTATCCCTGAAAAAAAACATGACTATCACCAGCAAAGGTAGCTCGTTCAAACAAACCCAAAATCTATCAAAAGAAATATATGAAAACGAATTAAACGGCATGTGTTATGCTGCATAGCGCCTATATTTGGCGGTGATTTTATTTTGCTGTTATTGGAGGATTTGACCAAAAACGCCCAATATAAACACCACCAATATTTCACAAGATAGAACATATCGTGACGTATTCTAATATATACTAGTACTTATAGAACCCTCTCAACATTAGCGTTTAATTCAAAATCATTCCACTTATTTACAATATTAAATGGGCAATTATTTCTTTTATTGTTAATGTAACTTTGATTAAACAATTGTATCAGCCTTTAAATTGACATTCAACAATCATCTCTATCTGATTTATTTCTAAAATAACATCACAAACTGAACAATGACAGATTAATTAGGAATGGTAAGAAGTTCTTGTTCCTAAAATAACATAACAAACTGAACAATGACAGATTAATTAGGAATGGTAAGAAGTTCTTGTTCAACTGGTGACACCCGTCGTGTTACTCTTTTCTAAAATCCGGTGTAAAGTCATGAATGAGGAAATAACGAAGCTTCCTGGTTATAATTAACTATCTGTCACGAAATCACGATAGGAACCACACGCTAAGGAATAGTAAATATTACATTCGTCATTTATTCCATATACTAGATCTCAACAACTTACTAAGTTGTATAACATTAATGTCGTTATTTTATCTGACAAATTTCTATTTTCTTTCAATAGAATTAGATGTTGTGATGGAAACAGACAATGAGATAGAACCAGGGCATGAATTGGACCAGGTAAGATTTTTTATTTGAAATTGAAAACTGAGACAATGGGTAGTGATAACACATCTTAAATATTTATTTTCATAACTTGTTTTTACTCGTGTCAGTTTAAAATTGAGTAAGACATTTGTCACATTTCGTCAATTGCCGACAGCATGTTTATTTTTAGTTTTTCAATTTACTACAAAAAAACAAAAGTCGCATAACAGGTAGATGTACATGAGATACTTGCTGTAAAACAAAGGCCATAATAGGAACATTCAAGACCTGACAAGCTTATACTGGAAAAGCAGAAGTAATTAGACCTTGTCGTGGAAAATCGTCTAATGACACGACATAAAGTTAAAACCCTCGGGAAAACAACACCCCTCGGGTGAACAATTATGATGTTCACCTTAAGTGCAGGCATTAATTGTTTTATTATACTGAAACTCGAAGCAAAAATAATTTGATAAATGCGAACATTTCTGTAAATGAACAGCCAGAATGGTTCCACTGGGCACACCGTTGGTGGCCATTTTATACATATTTACGTCACGTACACGTTTTAGATCATGGTCATTTTACCAATATCGTAAGCGCTTTGGCGATCTAGATCACTGTTTCCCCGATCATTGGTAAAACAACTAATGACCGGTGAAATAGAGAAAACAAGGAATTTTGGATTTATTAGTTAAAATATTACACTTGATTTTCTATTGAAAAAAGATACTGAAGTATAATAATATATACTATTGTACTACCAAATCTGCCACAGCTGTACCTGACATTATTAGAGCGAACAGTTTCCCCTCAATATATTGAATCTGAAAACTTTGGCACCATAAAACGGATTCAGAGATGACATTATTGTAGTACATTGATATTTCTGAATAAGTCATTTGTGCCAATAAAACTAGTTTAACCCCGTCACTTTTTATTTTTACCTCCAAGAAAGAGAGCGATCATGTAAATATATACGTATGTTAGTAGTATCGATGTTACCTCTTTCCATGATGTTGGTATTGAATTTTGAAACTGGACCGACAATGTGGATTGTTTTTATTCTTCATTTTAATCCATCGCTTAGAAAGTCATGCTAACTAGATTATAATCTAGAATACTGTTTTACCTGTATTTCCAAAGCTCTACAGTTATTGTTAACATTGTTAGCACATAGTTAGTCTTGGATATGTACCATTGTGGTGTGGGGAGTGGAAAAGCACCATATACTAATGTCTAAATGTCTGTGGATTGATCTTCAAATTTTCAACATTTTCGGAGATCCTGTCCTCCATTACTCGAAGATATTTAACTAATTATAATATTAACATTAATACAAAGGTTCAGATGATGGTCTTTAATGACACTATCGACAATATTTCATTCCTATCGTGGCGGTCCATTTTATTGGTGGACGAAACTGGAGTACCTGGTGAAAACCACCGACCTGTCGCAAGTCGCGCACACACTTTATCACATAATGTTGTATCGTACATAATAATCCATACAACTATAATATAATACAAATAAAACATTGTTTCAGCATTTGTGGATAGCTATTGCAACCAATAAGTTAGATCTTGCTGAAATATACATAAGATTGAAAGCAGATGTAAATTATGCCCTGAAAAGCAAATATGTAAGTAACATATAAAACCACAAACATTATAAGGTTATGACCAATACACACCGTCATGTCTCTAGATTGTCCATTCTTGTCTGACCACTCGGTGTTTTCTAACGTTTATAATATAATTCATTCAAAATGTAGAATCTAATATCAAAGGCAGGTATATCTGAATATAAGCTTAACCATAAAATCAGTTTTGACTCTTTTTATTAGTAAGAGTTCAATGTTTTGCCAAAGGATACATATTTATGTAACCAACTCCCCACACATTATTCTACTCAGATCCATCAATTAAACAAGCTGTCGAGGAGACACGATATGATTGTACACCTCATACTGTAAAGGTGTTCGTTCATCAAACATCGGCAAGTCAGCAAAAGTGTCATTTCTTCCCCATTCTACCCAGCATAAATGCTTCCTCCGGTTCCGGTTCACTAACGTTATTTGCGCTATCACTATGCAAATATTATATATGTATAACTGAATATTACCAATACGGACGAGACGGAAGTTGAAATGAGCGAAAAAGTGATAACTGTTTAACGGCAAATGAGCAAAGTTTCAACTATTTCATGGCGTGATAAAGTTACCATTTTATGAGATGATAATGATGTCTACTTTTTACCAGCTCAACACGTTGATCTGTCTATCTATAGCACTGAAACAATAGTCCACTCGTTCAGTTTACACCAACCAACTCATCTTTACCATTCGTTAATGTTGACCGTCTAGCGGAGAAGCTTAACATGTACTATTTACAAGTGTTGATTTAAGAGACGAGCGATCGAACCTACGATATTATATTCTTTAGAAAACACACTTATGAACACAAAAGGAAAGTGGAGGGTCATACCTTTGTGTGTTAGGGTTAGGACTGTGTCCCTTTCTGTGATTTGTGAATTGTTCCAACGCTGTTGTATGTTTTTGTTTTCAGTTTTGTTTATAGCACCTAGACTGTTTTAAAAGGGACTATATGAACCGATTTTATCATCCACTTTTTAAATTTTCCTAAATACCCGTTAGCTAAATAAAAATAGGTAATGATCTAAGACAGACTAATTGACTACTAGTGTAGATTATTATCGTGGGCATTGCTTGAACACCGGTTTTAGTGGGATCGTGCTGCTCGATCTTTTCCGGTTTTTTTTTCTTTTAGCCATTGTGGTGTCTGTCCTTATTTAATTTACTACTGCTAATTACCCCTTTGATATATTCAAACTTTTCTTGTCAATCACATTTGTTGATTGTTTTAGGATTTATATTCCCATTTTGTTTTAAATCTTGACAATTCGATCTTTCTACATTACTATTGACGGGATACGACTTATTGAAATGTGAACCTGGTAATAGTAAATTATTGTTGGTACGATTCGTTTATTTTATTTATGGAAGAAATTTAAGAAAACATTAATTTATAGGAAAAAACACACTATCGTGTCTGATACGAAAAACTAACAGACCAAGGAGGCAACATTTCTATCCATTATGACGGAATTCCAAAATTTACGTCACTGATAAGTGAGAAATGGCAGCCTCTATGCTTAGCGGGAAATTTAAAATTAATAAGATATAAACGTGCTTTAACACCAGCCCTTGTATATTTTTATTGAAAAAAGTCATATTTTCATTTTTTTTATTAGTTCCAAATTATGTAAATTCCCAAATCATCAGTTGGTCTCGTTCTCCTTTAATTAATTGTCTGTAAAAACAAACGTTAAAACATATACTAATAACATTGATATATCAAGGGAGATTATATTGTTAAAAGTAATTTTTATTGGTGTAGTTTTTTTCAAGGCCACCTTTCAAATAATTTTAACTTTGTGAGTGTAATAATTTTGTGAAAAACAGATATTCAAAAGTCTTGGTAAATGAGTTTATGGGAAACAGAATTAAGCTTGAATGCCAATATATTTTGATTGATATTTTTTCTTGTTTTCAAATCCTAAAACTTCCAATAGTTAGGAATTCTGCACATATATTTCACATGCTTTTGGAAATCTACCGTATGATTTTAAATAACCAAACTTCCAGTAGTCATGGATTATCAACACATATTTCTCAGGCTTTGGGAAATTCAGTTTAGGATTTTAGATAATACAGTTCTAATAGTTAAGGATTTTGTATTTATTTTTCCCAGGCTTTGAGAAATCCAGGATAGGATTTTAAATAATGCAATTTCATTAGTTAGGAATTCCGCATATATATTTTACAGCTTTAGGAAATCCAGTCTAGGAATTTCAATATTAAAACTGCCAATAGTTAGGGAATCTATACGTGTATTTCTCAGGCTTTGGGAAAACCAGTGTATGATTTAGATTATAGTGAAAGACATATCCACTAAACATTTGTTTGACAATTACACATAAGGAATACATTATTATTGTGATAACAGTTGGTACATTAATATACATGTTATAGTCAAATGTTTAATAATCAAAACATATTCTAATTTAATGACACCTTCATAGTGTTCAGTTATTAAACACATATCAAAAGTGACACATACAATTATCCACTAATAGAGAATGTACAATACACAAGAAATTAGCAACAATATTTCAATTCGGAAACACAAGACAAAGCTTTGCTCACATCAAGCTATTTGCATAATTATAAAATATAAAATATAAAATAGTAATTACTGCCGAAAATAATTTAGTCAATGTATCTGGAGATATATAAATTTCTATTATTGAAATATTGATGCATTTTATCCACATGTTATGTAAGAGCTCAGGATCCGGACATATAAATTACTTTGACTTTATCCAGTTTGTGACATTCAGAAATAAGTACAGAAAATATATGATATATTTAAATCATTTCGCTTTCCCTGACTAGTTTCTAAAGAATAAATGCCGAATAACTAAATTTTACTAATACGTGAGGCATAGAGTATTGCTTTCCATTGGATTGTGACACATGCAATCACTTTGTCTACTGCCATAGTCAGAATCTGAATCCCTGTTAGGTACAATTTAAAGGCTATTCAGGGTATGTACGAATTTGAGATTCATAGATTTTTATAAATTTAGTAGGCTTTTTGTTCCCTTCACTTTTTGTTAATTCTCTATCTAGCCTTATATAGCACAGTGAAACTCTGAATAAACAGGAATCTTGTATAGCCTCTGTATAAATCGTACCTTAAATAAAGTCCTAATGTAGGAATGTTTTTGCCAACTTTAAACTGTATGTATGGATCAAACACATATAAATTGTGAATGCAAAAGTTGTTGTCGGTGGCTAGGGGTGACTTCGGTATGGGTATATTTCACTCTATTAGATATCGCATATTATACTGATGTACTTTGTTTTATATCTTTTATTCAAGAGTTGGAGTCCTCTACACATCGCCGCTTCCAAAAACAATGTAGAAGCAGCCAAACTTTTGTTATTGAATGGTACAAACGTAAACGCCAAAGGAAACCATGTAAGTATATCTGCATGTTAATTAAGTATAGGATACCGTACATTTCAATCAAAAGAACTGTCCTTTATTGGATCTGGGAGGCTTCGTTTTCCGCACGAAGGCGTCGAGGACTTTAGAAGCTTTCCATATACTATAATGCTCAGTTCTTTTGTTTGAAATGTACGGTATCTAACTTGCACAATAATTCAACTTGTAAATAAGATGAAATATGCATGTTTTTGGGGTTTTTTTTTTTGGTTTTGTTTTTGTTTTTGTTTTTTTTTTCTTTTGGTTTGTACAGAAAATTTATTTATATTTTAAAGGAACACCTGACCTGTATCAAGGGGGAATTTTTAAATAGAAACATTTTACTCAAATCTGTTTCAATTTTATTGCAATAATAGAACCAGTAACAAAATCTACACTCAAAGATGCATTTTTTGTATTGCAATCTTACATTGTTAATAAATAAAATTAAAAATCTACAAGCAATTAATTTTTGAAACTTATTCTCCATTAGTCGCCTATCCACAAATGATATCTTATAGGAAGAAAAAAGCTAGGTTCAAATGGATTATTGCGCGTAAATATAATCTCTTTGAAGTCGAACTATTGTTACTGAGTCGATGGAAATAATGTAAACAGTCAAGTACATGTGTTGTGTACGTGATATCCCACTCGAATACACCTTGATAGTTACGATTAGGTTCAAGGTGAAATTAGAGAGCCCCGACATAATTTAATCGCGGTCTGACAAGGCACAAGCTGGATACCGAAATTAGTTACCGGGAACTTTTTACGCATGTTGAATGTAATCATTACTAGTTTTATTAGCCATGACTCTGTAAACGGCCACCGTAAAGGGTTGCTCGACTATGGTCTGTTAATTTATATCGTCTGTAATAAATAATAGGCATAGAAGACGATATAAATGAAACAGACCAGAAGTCGAACACTCATTTACCTTGACCGTTTAAAGGGTCATGGTTAATAAAACCAGTAATGAATAGAATCATCAGGCGTAAAAAGAGGCCGGTATCTGATTTGGGAGGCCAGTTTTATGTATAGCTTTGCTGGGGGTATAATTGTACAAATATAACAAATTTATCTTTTTTACTAAATCAACACATTGAGTTGAAAATAAAACCTATCACAGAAGCAAATACCATTGTTCAGAAAACCATTAAGTTGCTATATGAATAAAAAAGACAGAGTGAGAACAGTTTTAATGGAGATATATAATAATGTCAGAAGCAGGTCAAAATATAGGTTCTGTATTTGGTATATCCAACAAAACTTAGCAAGATTTTCACCAATAACAGCCGAACACATACAAATAAAAGATAAAGAAAAGATTCACAGATTCCATTCATCTTAGCAAACGATAAAGAAAACATTCACAGATTCCATTCGTCTAAGCAAACGATCAAGAAAACATTCACATATTCCATTCATATAAACAGATGATAAAAACAATTTCACAGATTCCATTCATATTAGAAAAAGATAAAAAAAAAATCACAGATTCGATTCATATAAAAATTTAAAAAAAATTAAAATTCACGGGGTCCATTCACATAAACAGATAATGTAAAAAAAAAACATTCACAGATTCCATTCACATTACTTTTCATATGTAAATGTTCTCCTCTGAAACCACTTGGCCAAATGAATTGAAACTGGGCATTACGCATCAATGGAAGAATCTCTATAAAGATTGCTCATGTTGTCCCAATACGTTAAAAAGATTGCTACCACAGGCAATTTTTGTTTCTGATGGGTCAATTGTTTTAATCTTCTCCTCTGAAACTTTTAGCCCAAATTAATCGAAACTTGGTAGGCAGCTTATATATAAGATCCTCTATAGCGATTGCTCATAGCAAAGTCACAGTGACTCACTATATATCACTAAAATAGTAAATACTTCTGTTTTCGTTATTTACAGACGGCGGACATTTGTATTTGCAATGCGACTTGGTTCAATGTTGACAATGTTATTTGGTATATCCTCCGCCAACAACATTGTGTACTATCGTGGTCAATGACATGTTATACATATGACTTTTGCATCACGAAGAATAGATGTATGATTGATCAAGCTCATCATTGGGACTCTGTGGTCTTTAATGCGAACACACTTAAATGTGATTAACAGCATCTTACAAACACATGGAAAACATTTATTTATGGAATAAATTCACTAAGAGGGAATGGTTGGTACTATGAACTTATTAATTCAACTAAAGCTGCAGAACCGTAGCTCTGAATGGTGATTATTGTTTTTGTCCCCCCCCCACCAACAAAAAATAATAAGGACCATTCAGATCGACAGTTCCCTTAATTCCGCAACTGTTTATTGAGGTGATCAATGTGAGAGGTCATATACTCGTCTGTAAGATGCATTGCTATTGCCTCTGTTTCAACGATGTTTCCTATTGGAATTAGGAACTGTTCAGAAGGTGTGGTATCTTTTGTTTTTCTTATTTCATCATAGTACTGTGAAATCTGGTAACTTAGTGTGTAGAAAATGTTCATAATTTAAAATGTGAAATTGGGAATACATTTTTTAATTTGTAGTTTCTATTTTGGAAATGCTCATTAAATAATATTGACATTTTGTTTCTGAAGTGAGAATAGTTCACTATATAATTAAATAATTAATGATATTTAAAATTGCAATGCATTAATGTCTATTTTGAAATGTTCCCTTTAGTTATTTCCGACGAGATCGACATGTAAGTCATCATAATTCAAGCTTATTTATGACATGTCATGCAAAATTACTTAAATACATAGATTCCTTGTGTCATGTTTGTTACTGGAATCATAAAATGCAAACAGTTGTTCATCAACATTTTATTGACAGTTTTAACTTTTATTTATATAATTATTCATTGTTTGTTAATACATGACCGAAATTACCATTCAGAAGTTGCGATTTATAATCATTGACTGGATATCAATATTGTTATGGTGGCAGCTCTGCACAAAAGTGTCACAAACTAAACGAAGTTGCACGGGAGTTGACGACGCTGTGCCAATCTTTTGTGCGTCATATGAAAAGGTAAACGCTGTAACTGACAACACTTCACGCCTTCTCTTTCATTGTTACATAAAGTTGGAAAACGTTTTGTTTCTTGATTAATTGTCTGTAAAAACAAACGCTAAACCATATACTAATAACATTAATAGATCTAGGGAGATTATTTTGTTAAAAGTTATTTTTATTGTTGTAGTTTTGTTCAAAGCCACCTTTCAAATAATTTTAACTTTGTGTAATATTTTTGTGAAAACCAGATATTCAAAAGTCTTGGTAAATGAGTTTAAGGTAAATATAATTAAGTTTGAATGGAAATGTATTTTGATTGATATTTTTACTTATTTTCAAATACTAAAGCTTCCAATAATTAGGAATTCTGCATTTATATTTCTCAGAATTTTGGTAATCTACCGTAAGATTTTAGACAGATAAACTTCCGATAGTCAGGGATTATGAACGCATATTTCTCAGGCTTTGGGAAATTCAGTTGAGGATTTTAAATAATACAGTTCTAATAGTTAAGGATTTTGCATGTGTATTTCCCAGGCTTTGGGAAATCTAGTGTAGGATTTTAAATATTGCGATTTCAATAGTTAGAAATTCTGCATACATATTCGCACCTTTAGGAAATCCAGTCTAGGATTTTCAATATTAAAACTTCCAATAGTTAGAGATTATGTACGTGTATTTCGCAGGCTTTGGGAAGACCAGTATATGATTTAAATTATAGTGAAAGACATATCCACTAAACAGTTGTTTGACAATCACAAACAAGGAACACATTATTATTGTGATGACAGTTAGTTCATTAATATACATGTCATAGACAACTGCTTAATAATCAAGGACATATTATAATTTAATGACATCTTCATAGTGTTCAGTTATTAAACACATACCAAAAGTGACACATACAATTGTCCACTAATAGAGGATATACAATACACAAGAAATTAGCAACAATTTTTCAATTTGGAAACACAAGACAAAGCTTTATTCACATAAAGTTATTTGTATAAATACAAATATAAAATAGTAATTACTGCTGGAAATAGTTTACTCAATGTATCTGGAGATATATTCATTTTTATTGTTGAAATATTGATGCATTTTATCCACATATTATGTAAGAGCTCAGGATCCAGACAGATTAATTACTTTGACTTTATCCATTTTGTGACATTGAGAATAAGTACAAAAAATATATGATATATTTAAATCATTTCGTATTCCTGAAGTTTTGCCAAGTTATCCCTGACTTTTAGTTTCTGAAGAATAAATGCCGAATAACTAAATTTTAGTAATACGTGAGGCTTAGAGTATTGCTTTCCATTGGAGTGTGACACATGCAATCACTTTGTCTACTGCCATACTCAGAATATGAAACCCTGTTAGGTACAATTTAAAGGCTATTTCGGGTATATACGAATTTGATAATCATAGATTTGTATGAATTTGGTAGGCTTTTTGATCCCTTCACCTTTTGTTAATTCTCCGTTGAACCTTCTACAGCACAGTGAAACCCTGAATAAACCGCAATCCTATATTACCTCTGTATAAATCGAACTTTAAAAAAGTCATAATGTAGGAATGTTTTTGCTAAATTAAACCTGTATGTATGGATCAAACACATATCAATTGTGAATGCAAAAGTTGTTGTCGGTGATTAAGGGTGAGTTCGGTTTAGATATATTTCACTCTATTATATATCGGATATTCCACTGATGTGCTTTGTTTTATTTGTTTCGTTCAATGGTTGGAGTGTTCTATACGCCGTCAAGTTTTTGTTATTGAATGGTGCAAACGTAAACGCCAAAAATAACACGGTAAGTAAGTTAATTAAATATAACAAGGGTATCATTTTTTTCTAAATCAACACTTTGAGTTGAAAATAAAACCAATCACAGCAGCATATACCATTGTTCAGAAAACCATTAAGTTGCAATATGAATAACAAAGACAGAGTGAGAACAGTTGTTATGGAGATATATAATAATGACAGAAGCAGGTCAAAATATAGGTTTTGTATTTGTTATATGCAACAAAACTTAGCAAGATCTTCACCAACGCCCATTGCATAATAACAGCGAAGCACATATAAATAAACAATAAAGAAAACATTCACATATACCATTCAACTTTACAAACGATAACGAAAACATTCACAGATTTAAAAAAAATGACAGATTCGATATGAAAATAAAAATCAAAAAAATTCACGGAGTCCATTCATATAAACAGATAATGTATGAAAGAAAACGCATTCACACATTCCATTCGTCTAAGTAAATGATAAATAAAACATTCGCAGATTCCATTCGTCTAAACAAACGATAAAGAAACCATTCACATTGTCCATTCATATAAAGGATCAATAAAAAACAACATTCACATATTCCATTCATTTAAACAGATAATAAAGAAAACTTTCACAGATTCATCGAATTTCATTGTACCAATTGTCCAATCTCTCTCTCATTTCTATATAATGTTTTGATATAATAGTTGAAGATGTTCTCTACCAATGAGATATTTTCCCTGAAATGTAAGTTATCAACAACCAAGCAATCGTTACCTCTCCAGCTTCAATTACTTAAATTAATAGAACGTCCAACTTCTATACCAAGAGAATGATCTCTTAATCGAATTTTTTACATGCATATTTCTGGGTTTTAGTTAGGCTTTAGCTTAGCATTGACAAAAGCCAGAAATGCAGAAAAATTCATCCTTTTTATTGAATTTATTGATTTACATACACCAACAGATTTTAATTTTTTTGTAAGCTTTTCAAAAACCTCTTTACTCTTCACAACTTATAACATTAATGCCCAATTCTTTCAACAACATATATTATATGCATGTTAATGGTTATACTTAAAGCAATGCTTTTATAACAACAAGTGAGAAGTATTTGAACTATCCAGAATAGTATTACTTGGTTTGTACTTTGCTGGTTTTAAATATGAACTTCCTTAGAAAGTGAGAACCGATGAATACGTATTTATATATTTCTCTGATAACAACACTATTTTAATGATGCAGTTTGTCTTTATTAAGTCATCTTCCTGTGATGACATGGATGGACACCTATTAATCATTGTCAAATTAAAATATTCACTTTAAATTATATGTGGCTGGTTTCCATAGCTACATGATAGTGTCAGTATTACTACATTTGCTGATATAACATGGCTGTATTTTTTTTTCTAGCTACACTATATTGACTTGGCTTCCATTGCTGCACAATATTGACTGTATTACAACATTTTTTTCAGGCTTTGAAAAATCCAATGTAGGATTTGAAATGATTAAACTTCCAATAGTTAGGAATTCTGAACGTGTATTTCTCACGCCTTGAGAAATCCAGTGTAGGAATTTAAATGATTAAACCTCCAACAGTTAGGAATTTGTCACCTGTATATCTCAGTCTTTGGGAAACAAGTGTAGGATTTTAAATAATTAAACAACTTTCAAAAGTTAGGGATTCTGCACCTATATTTCACAGGCTTTTTTAATAATAGTCAAAGGCACGCCAAGCACTAATTTTGATATAGTGTTTAGCCACTAAGCATGTGTTTGATACTTAAGCATAATACATACCTTATTATTGTGTTAGCTGTTAGTACATTAACATACAGGTAATAGTCAACTCTCTAACAATCAATGACACATGCTAATAAATGACACATTCATAGTGTTCAGTAATTAAACACATACCAACAATGACACATACCATTCTCCACTAATATGGTATATACATTACACAAGAACTTAGTAACACGATTTCAATTCAAAGCTTTGTTCACATAAAACTATTTGCCTAAATACAAATATACATATACAGTATGGTGTATTGACGGTTAATATAAAATGTATGTGGCGATGCTTATCAACAGGGTAAAGACAAGCCTTAGCGAGTCTTTTCATCCGTTTCGTGCCGAGCCACATACATTCTATTTATACCGTCAATACACCAATATTATATTTATCCTCTAATGATATTTGCAAAAAAATTGTTATTAAACTTAATGAAAAAAGATAGCGGAAACCCCATCGATACCCCAATCATTTTTTAATCTGTGTTTATTTTAAGTGTTTTTGTAAGCTCGCCATCCGAAAAATATTGATTTCTTCGTTATTTAGTCCAGTAAAAAAAATAAATATTTATGTTCGAGAGAACATGTGAAATAAAAAGTAAAAATGTATCACCTGGGTCTTTCACTCACCTGAGTGCATGTGTGGGATTCGGCACTGTCGGGTGTCAAATGTTAACTTTGTATTGTGTGTGCGGGCTCTAGAAATATTTCCTGTATGCCCCGATGTCGATTCACTGTGTTGAATATGCATTTACAGTAATATATTTGTTATTGGTCTCTAGAAATCTTTAAAAGTACATTTTACACTAATTGATTTTTTGGCTTTCGAGACATATCGCCTTATTGGTCGCTAGCTTATTGGTCGCTAGAAATTGGTCGCTAGCTTGAGCCTGGTTGTAAGAGTTCAGGATGCGGATATATTAATTGCCTTCACTTTATCCATTTGTAACATTGAGAATAAGTACAGAAAATATATGACGTATTTAAATCATATAGCAATCCTCGAATTTTGCCATGTTTTCCCTGACTTTTATTTTGTGAAGTGTTAGTTACGAATAACTGAAACTTGTAATTTGTGATCAATAGAATATTACGCAAACGTAAAATCCACAACTATATTTGTAATTATATCCGTATGTTAAGTAAGTCAAATACATTTCTGGTTTTTCTAAAACACCATGCTGAGTCGATAATAAAACCAATCACAGGAGCATTAACAATTGCTCTGGAAAAAAACCCCATTAAGTTGCTATATAAATAATGAAATAACACAAAGAAAAAAAAGTAGCAAAATAAATGAAAATGACAGAAGCAGGTAGAAATATCAAACGCCCCTTGCACAATATATAGATCACCACCAGCGACATATATATAAACAGACGAGAAAGAAAACTCACATGCGTTTTATTCAAATAATCTAACAATGAAAACATTCACTGATTCCAATCAGGCCAATAAAACATTCACAGATTCCATTCATATAAACAAACGACAAAGAAAGCATTCACATTTTCCATTCGTATAAATAAACGGCGAAGAAAGCATTCGAAGATTCCATTTATATAAAGAAACGATATAACAAACGTGCATAGATTCCATTCATATAAAAGCAATTAAAACATTCACAGATTCCATTCATCTAAACAAACGATAAAGAAAACATTCAAATATTCCATTATTTAAACAACCAACAAGGAAAACATTCACAGATTCCATTCATATAAAGAAAGAATAAAGAAAACATCCATAGATTCCATCCATATACACAGATTCTAAAAAAACATTCACAGATTCCATTCATATAAACAGATGATAAAACAAACATTCACAGATTCCTCTCGATATGCATTGGAAGAATTGGCCGATATCTCCCTATTTTGTATTTAGTGTTTTGATATAATAGTTGACCATGTTTTGTTCCAATGACATATTTGCCTCTGAGTTGTAAGCAACCAACAATCAAGCAATAGTTACCTCTTCAGCTTAAATTAAAAGAACGTCCAACTGCTATACCGAGGGAATTATCTATTAATCGAATTTTTGACATGCATATTTCTAGGTTTTAGTTAATTTATAGTTAAGCATTGACTATAAGATCAGTCCGGCAGAAAATATCATACTTTATATTGAATGTATTGCTTTATATGCACCAAAAACACTTTGTATTTTTTAAATCTTTTCAATTTTTGCTTGCTCTTCACAACTTACAACATTAATGCCCACTTCTTTTAACAACAGTACATGCATTATATGTAAGCCAATGGCTATGCTAAACGCAATGCTTCTATAGCAATAAGTGAGAATTAGATGAAATATCCACAATAGTATGACTTGGCTTGTATTTTTTTTTGTCTTAAATATGAACTGCTTTGTTAATGTTAAAGGTATCATAACTAACTCCATGGTAGGTCTAGATTCTTAGAAAGCGGGAATCGATGAATGCTTATTATATTTCAGTGACAACAATGGTATTTTATTGATGCAGTGCATAGTTCCTATCTATCTTCATTAAGTCATTATCTTCCTGTTTCATGGATGAAGACCTATTCATCATGATTCCAAAGTAAGCGATCATAAATTTGTTGATGCAGTTCAGCATCTACGAAACCAAGATCATGCAAATGTCGATATTCGTAGTAAACTAGTAAGAAATCGACATAACTTTTCATAGGTACATGACAATGGCCAAATTAAAATATTTACTTTACATTAGCTGTGGCTGGTTTCCATAGTTACACAATACTGTCCGTATTACAACAGTTAATGGTATAAAATGGCTGTAGTTGTTTCATAGCTGCAATATATTGAATTGGTTTCCATAGTTCCACGATTTTGTCTGTATTACAACATTTACTTGTATAAAATGGCTGTAATTGTTGTCTTGCTGCAATATATTGAATTGGTTTCCATAGTTACACGATATTATCTGTATTACAACATTTACTTGCATAAAATGGCTGTAGTTGTTTTCTAGCTGCACTATATTGACTTGGTTCCCATAGTTACACAATATTAACTGTATTGCAACATTTACTGGGATAAAATGGCTGTAGTTGTTTCATTGCTGCAATATATTGAATTGTTTTCCATAGTTTCACGATTTTGTCTGTATTACAACATTTACTTGTATAAAATGGCTGTAGTTGTTGTCTAGCTGCAATATATTGAATTGGTTTCCATAGTTACACAATATTATTTGTATTACAACATTTACTTGCATAAAATGACTGTAGTTGTTTTCTAGCTGCACTATATTGACTTATTTTCCATAGTTACACGATATTGTCTGTATTACAACATTTACTGGCATGAAATGGCTGTAGTTGTTTTCTAGCTGCAATATATTGAATTGGTTTCCAGAGTTACATGACAGTGTCTGTTTTACGGCATTTACCTGTATAACATTGCTGTAGTTGTTTCCTAGCTGCAATATATTGAATTGGTTTCCAGAGTTACATGATATTGTCTGTATTACAGCATTTACTTGTATAGCATGGCTGTAGTTGTTTTCTAGCTGCACTATATTGAATTGGTTTCCATAGATACACGACATTGTCTGTATTACAACATTTACTGGTATAACATGGCTGTAGTTGTTTCCTAGTTGTACTATATTGAATTGGTTTCAATAGCTAGACGATACTGACTGCATTATAACATTTACTGGCATGACTTGACTCTTATTGTCTCTCCCGGCAAGGCCCCTAACAATATTGATTGTGTGTGTAAATCACGTTACGTAGACTGCTTGATAAATGAATAATGCATTGACAATTCACTTGGCAAACTCTACATATACCCCGATGACAATTGCGAAAGAGGAAATCCCAGACAAGCAAAAACAAAGAGGAATAACTGGATTTACCGTCACTCTACTTGATTCCTAGATTACACAATTGTCCTTACACACAGCATTGTATTGCAGGGTATACCAAATGATCCACGACACCTCTTTCCATATCATTAACATATCTTCAAGCAACTGTGAAAACCGGGATTCACAGTTAATGCCACAATAGCTACTCCTCCTGCAATAACATTAAAAAGATCGACTTCTCTACACTCTACATAACTATTTCCCACTCTAAGCTGACATCACAACACGGAACTCAGAACGCAAAGACACAAACTAGGATAAAACATTTACTGGTTTAAATGACCTTTGGTTAGCTTCAATCTACAATATATTGACTCTAAAACAATTTTTAATAATAGGTTGTTGTAGTCGGCTTCCATAGTTACATGATATTATATATATATATCATGTAATAGTAAGACTAAAAGTTAGAGATAACCGAAGGAGCAATGACGAATTGACAATCCAGAGACACAGGTAACATTGGACACAAGACGCATAACGAACACAAAACAAAACAAGAATAACAACATAGATACGAGCTAGGAAAAAGATGGGTAACACAGAGGAAATAAAATAACTTTGACCTGGTAGTTGCCTTCCCGATTGCAAATTAGGGATCGCACTTTTACTGAGATAAATATCAAATAAACTGCTGAACTTTTATTTTCGGTTGGTGTTTTAGGACACATTAGATGTGCTTCATCTGCCTGTGTATCGTTATCGTCAATAACAAATACAAACACAAATATAAAACAAAACCAAAACAACCGATGTAAACACTAACTCATACAAATAAAAACCGATAATAAGACCTGTTACTGCATGACGGTTAGCTTTTTATACATCATTTACTGTACAGCTAGTTTTTCTCACGGACTTTACATTTTTGCTATCTAGACTGTTTCAAAAATGAGGAGCTTAAATCCGTAAATTTTAGAATCAACATGATAACATAACAGTTTTGATCGTGAAACAATTAAGCGCTATATACAGTTCAGTCCCATGCTTTAGTGGAGTTCGTGTTGCTCAAACTATAGTGTTTATGTAGTGTTTTGTGGACTCTGCCCATTGGTTAAGTTTTCGTATTTTATATTTGCCTATTGTTTGTCGGTTCTTCTTTGATTTATGAATAAGTTATCATTTGTTTTTAGGTTACGATCCACATAAGCGTATTGTTCTAGTACAAAGAAGACATAGTCATGATATAGCTGACAAATGGCTCACTGAGTACAATCACTAACTGACGATTCAATTTACAACTTCTGATTACCTCCTATGGTATCTTCAAACTCTTCATACATTGCATCTTTTCATATCGTAATCAATTATATTTCATATCCATCAAAATACATTTTACACTGTACATCTGCCAAATTTCATGGCATCATATTAAATTCAAAATGGTGATGCTTTCATTAGAAATACATAATTAGATATAAAATTAATAAATGTCTATAATTCTATAATGATTTTTTTTTTCCAATTTAGCAAAGTTTTATTGAAATCTGTAAAAAAAAATTGTAAAATATAAACAGTAACGACACCTGATCCCGGTCTCGTTAATGTTAGTAAGATATATAATTATTATTACTTGTTAGTATATAATATACATACATTTTAGATCAATGTGATATATTTATCAAATACAATTTTACACAATAGTTTGATATATAGTAATCCCATTTAGTACTGACGAGATATATAGAAATAAATAAAACAGAAACAACAAAGAAGTCATAAATTGTATCATATGTCATCATATGTCCTCTAATATATGTAATCGAGTATATCGGCACAACTATATGCAAGTGCACCTGTAAATATATATGTGTTTTTAATCTACAGGGAGATACCCCACTTTGCTGTGCAGCATTTCATGGACATACTGAGGTGCTTGAGTTGTTAATAGCAAACGGAGCAGATCCGAATATCAGAACAGACGTTGTAAGTACCAATTACATCCGGTAGAAATATACAGTAAAATCTGCCTAATTAGAAATAAAATTATCATTGCAACTTGCTGCAGAGTTTACCTTTTAATCAGTAGTATATACGTACATCCATTGCGACAGCTATTGGAGTGCATCGTAACAGGACAACAGACTTGAAACAAGGAATACTGAGTAACAGCCTGTCAGGAGTAATCGTTGATCGCAAGTGGAAATGCAACAAACTTGAAACAAGGAATACTGAATAATAGTTGGTTAGTAGTGATAGTTGATGGCAAGTTGAAGTGCAACACATTTGGAACAAGGAACACTAAGTAACAGCTTGTTAGAAGAGTTCGTTGATTGTAAGTTGAAGTGCAACAAACTTGAAACAAGGAATTAAGTACTGTATTTGATGAGTTGGAGGTGTCAATTGTGGATTTGACGGTCGCAAATGCAGTTTTACTGGCGACGCGGAACCATTAAAACGGATATTTGTGACTGTCAAATCCACAATTGACACCAACAACTTTTCAAATACAGGACTGTTATTCCTATTCTTATGAAATTCTCCCAACGTGTGCACACTAGTTTGAAAACATACAAATAAATGACGAAATATATGCACTTTTCAAATTCCTTCCGCTAAGAGAATAGTAATGTAGTTGATTAAGGACCCGCCATTTTGAAAACGTGAAATCCTACATGTCATATGTACAACAATACACAAGAAAATAATTAAAATGCCTGCCTTGAAAAGTTATTTTAGTTAAATTCTATCTAAATTGGAGTGTACACGAAGCCAAATGACGTCTGATCTTTATATTTTAAACTGGAAGTCTTCATATGACGTCACGTTGTTTATGTGCCAAAGTCGTTCAACAATATTTCCCGGAATTTTAACTTTTGTGATTTTTAGACCCAGGGATATGCAAGAATGCATTTTTATGTTCAGTATTGCATTAGAATGGACAGTAAACTCGATTTGCGACAATCAAATCTCCAATTGATGCCGTGAAATTTTCAAATACAATACAGTTATCTCCTAAATAGGTCGTCAGCGTCAAATTCGTAGTCGGAAATATCAGGGTCAGCCACATTGCTTAAAAACAAGTGCATTCGGCGTAGGAATATAGCATTCCTTCAGGCATGTCAACTGCATAATTGACGGCTCTCAATAGCAAATGAAAATACGCGTTACATTATAATTGTATTAGAATACTTAGTAACAGTTTGTTAGTAGTGTTCAGTTATAGGACGTTGAAGTGCAACAAACTTAAAACAAGGAATATTGAGTAACAGCTGTTTAATAATGAGCTTTGATAGCAAGCTCTTGACACAATGAATACCGAGCTACTGCTGGTCAGGGGTGGTCTTTGATGGCACGTTACAGGGCTAAAAACTGGCAAAAAGGAATACTGACTGAAAGATGGTTAGAAGTTGATTTCTTCGTTATTTAGTCCAGTATAAAAAAAGAAATATTTTATGTTCGAGAGAACATGTGAAATAAAACGTAAAAATGTATCACCCGGGTCTTTCACTCACTTGAGTGCATGTGTGGGATTCGGCACTGTCGGGTGTCAAATGTTAACTTTGTATTGTGTGGGCGGGCTCTAGAAATATTTCCTGTATGCCCCGATGTCGATTCACTGTGTTGAATATGTATTTACAGTAATATATTTGTTATTGGTCTCTAGAAATCTTTAAAAGTACATTTTACACTTATTAATTTTTTGGCTTTCGAGATATATCGCCTTATTGGTCGCTAGCTTATTGGTCGCTAGAAATTGGTCGCTAGCTGGAGCCTGGTTGTAAGAGCTCAGGATGCGGATATATTAATTGCCTTCACTTTATCCATTTTGTAACATTGAGAATAAGTACAGAAAATATATGACGTATTTAAATCATATAGCAATCCTCGAATTTTGCCATGTTTTCCCTGACTTTTATTTTGTGAAGTGTTAGTTACGAATAACTGAATCTTGTAATTTGTGATAAAAAGAATATTGTTTACGCAAACGTAAAAGCCACAACTATATTTGTAATTATATCCGTATGTAAAGTAAGTCAAATACATTTCTGGTTTTTCTAAAACACCAGGCTGAGTCGATAATAAAACCAATCACAGGAGCATTAACAATTGCTCTGGAAAAAAAACCCATTAAGTTGCTATATAAATAATGAAATAACACAACGAAATAAAAAGTAGCGAAATAAATGAAAATGACAGAAGCAGGTAGAAATATCAGTTCTGTATTTGGAAAAAGCATCAAAACTTTTCACAAACGCCCCTTGCACAATATATAGATCACCACCAGCGACATATATATAAACAGACGAGAAAGAAAACTCACATGCGTTCAATTCATATAATCTAACAATAAAAACATTCACTGATTCCATTCAGACCAATAAAACATTCACAGATTACATTCATATAAACAAACGACAAAGAAAGCATTCACATTTTCCATTCGTATAAATAAACGGCGAAGAAAGCATTCGAAGATTCCATTTATATAAAGAAACGATATAACAAACGTGCATAAATTCCATTCATTTAAAATCAATTAAAACATTCACAGATTCCATTCATCTAAACAAACGATAAAGAAAACATCCATAGATTCCATTCATATACACAGATTATAAAAAAACATTCACAAATTCCATTCATATAAACAGATGATAAAACAAACATTCACAGATTCCTCTCGATATGCATTGTACGAATTGGCCGATTTCTCCCTATTTGTTATTTAGTGTTTTGATATAATAGTTGACCATGTTTTGTTCCAATGACATATTTGCCTCTGAGTTGTAAGCAATCAACAATCAAGCAATCGTTACCTCTTCAGCTAAATTAATAGAACGTCCAACTGCTATACCGAGGAAATTATTCTATTAATCGAATTTTTTACATGCATATTTCTAGGTTTTAGTTAATTTATAGTTAAGCATTGACTATAAGATCAGTCCGGCAGAAAATATCATACTTTATATTGAATGTATTGCTTTATATGCACCAAAAACACTTTGTATTTTTTAAATCTTTTCAATTTTTGCTTCCTCTTCACAACTTATAACATTAATGCCCACTTCTTTTAACAACAGTACATGCATTATATGTAAGCCAATGGCTATGATAAACGCAATGCTTCTATAGCAATAAGTGAGAATTAGTTGAAATATCCAGAATAGTATGACTTGGCTTCTATTTTTTTTTTTTGGCTTTAAATATAAACTTCCTTGTTAATGTTAAAAGTATCATAAATAACTCCATGGTAGGTCTAGATTCTTAGAAAGCGTGAATCGAATACTTATTATATTTCACTGACAACAACAATATTTTAATGATGCAGTGCATAGTTCCTATCTATCTTCATTAAGTCATTATCTTCCTGTTTCATGGATGAAGACCTATTCATCATGATTCCAAAGTAAACGATCATAATTGTGTTGATGCAGTTCAGCATCTACGAAACAAAGATCATGCAAATATCGATATTCGTAGTAAACTAGTAAGAAATCAACATTTCTTTTCATAGGTACATGACAATGGCCAAATTAAAATATTTACTTTACATTAGCTGTGGCTAGTTTCCATAGTTACACAATATTGTACGTATTACAACAGTTACTGGTATAAAATGGCTGTAGTTGTTTTCTAGCTGCAATATATTGAATTGATTTCCATAGTTACACGATATTGTCTGTATTACAATATTTACTGGTATAAAATGGCTGTAGTTGTTTTCTAGCCGTACTATATTGACTTGGTTCCCATAGTTACACAATATTAACTGTATTACACCATTTACTGGTATAAAATGGCTGTAGTTGTTTTCTAGCTGCACTATATTGAATTGGTTTCCATAGTTACATGATATTGTCTGTATTACAACATTTACTTGTATAACATGGCTGTAGTTGTTTCCTAGCTGCACTATATTGAATTGGTTTCCATAGATACACGATATTGTCTGTATTACAACATTTACTGGTATAAAATGGATGTAGTTGTTTCCTAGTTGTACTATATGGAATTGGTTTCAATAGCTAGACGATACTGACTGCATTATAACATTTACTGGCATAACTTGACTGTTATTGTCTCTCCCGAAAAGGCCCCTAACAATATCGATTTTTTGTGTAAATCACGTTACGTAGACTGCTTGATAAATGAATTATGCATTGACAATTCACTTGGCAATTTCTACATATACCCCGATGACAATTGTGAAAAAGGAAATCTCATACAAGCACATGCTTGTTTTTAGTTCCGTTGGAATTTCAAGCAAAGAGGAATAACTGGATCTACCATCACTCTACTTGAATCCTAGATTACACAATTGTCCTTACACACAGCATTGTATTGCAGGGTATACCAAATGCTCCACGACACCTCTTTCCATATCATTAAAATATTTTCAAGCAACTGTGAAAACCGGGATTCACAGTTAATGCCACAATAACGACTCCTCCTGCAATAGCATTAAAAAGATCGACTTCTCTACCCTCTGCATAACTATTTCCCACTCTAAGCTGACATTACAACACGGAACTCAGAACGCAAAGACACAAAATAGGATAAAATATTTACTGGTTTAAATGACCTTTGGTTAGCTTCAATCTACAATATATTAACTGTAAAACAACTTTTAATAATAGGTTGTTGTAGTTGGACACAAGACGCAAAACGAACACAAAACAAAACAAGAATAACAACACAGATACGAGCTAGGAAAAAGATGGGTAACACAGAGGAAATAAAATAACTTTGACCTGGTAGTTGCTTACCGATTGCAAATTAGGGATCACACTTTTACTGAGATAAATATCTAATAAGCTGCTGAACTTTTATTTTCGGTTGGTGTTTTAGGACACATTAGATGTGCTTCATCTGCCTGTGTATCGTTATCGTCAATAACAAATACAAGCACAAATATAAAACAAAACCACAAAACACTAACTCATACAAATAAAAACCGATAATAAGACCTGTTACTGCATGAGGGTTAGCTTTTTATACATCATTTACTGTACAGCTAGTCTTTCTCACGGACTTTACATTTTTGCTATCTTGACTGTTTCAAAAATGACGAGTTTAAATCCGTAAATTTTAGAATCAACATGATAACATAACAGTTTTGATCGTGAAAGAATTAAGCGCTATATACAGTTCAGTCCCATGCTTTAGTGGAGTTCGTGTTGCTCAAACTATAGTGTTTATGTAATGTTTTGTGCCCATTGGTTAAGTTTTCGTATTTTATATTTGCCTATTGTTTGTCGGTTCTTCTTTGATTTATGAATAAGTTATCATTTGTTTTTAAGTTACGATCCACATAAGCGTATTGTTCTAGTACAAAGAAGGCATAATCATGATATAGCTGACAAATGGCTCACTGAGTACAATCACTAACTGACGATTCAATTTACAACTTCTGATTCCCTCCTATGGTATCTTCAAACTCTTCATACATTGCATCTTTTCATATCGTAATCAATTATATTTCATATCCACCAAAATACATTTTACACTGTACATCTGCCAAATTTCATGGCATCATAATAAATTGAAAATGGTGATGTTTTCATTAGAAATACATAATTAGATATACAATTAATAAATGTCTATAATTCTATAATGATTTTTTTTTTAATTAAGCAAAGTTTTATTGAAATCTGTAAAAAAATATTGTAAAATCTAAACAGTACCGATACCAGATCCCGGTCTCGTTAATGTTAGTAAGCTATATAATTATTAATACTTGTTAGTATATAATATACATACATTTTAGATCAATGTGATATATTTATCAAATACAATTTTACACAATAGTTTGATATATAGTAATCCTATTTAGTACTTACGAGATATATAGAAATAAATAAAACAGAAACAACAAAGAAGTCATAAATTGTATCATATGTCATCATATGTCCTCTAATATAGGTAATCGAGTATATCGGCACAACTATATGCAAGTGCACCTGTAAATATATATGTGTTTTTAATCTACAGGGAAAGACCCCACTTTATTGTGCAGCCTTTCGTGGACATACTGAGGTGCTTGAGTTGTTAATAGCAAACGGAGCAGATCCGAACATCAGAACAGACAGTGTAAGTACCAATTACATCCGGTAGAAATATAAAGTAAAATCTGCCTAATTAGAAATAAAATTATCATTGCAACTTGCTGCAGAGTTTACCTTTTAATCAGTAGTATATACGTACATCCATTGTGACAGCTATTGGAGTGCATCGTAACAGGAAAACAGACTTGAAACAAGGAATATTGAGTAACAGCTGGTTAGAAGTGATCATAAATGGAAAGTTGAAAGGCACCAAGCTTGAAACAGGGAATACTGAGTTACAGCCTGTCAGGAGTGATCGTTGATGGCAAGTTAAACTGAAACAAATGTGTAACAGCTTGTTAGAAGAGTTCGTTGGTTGTAAGTTGAAGTGCAACAAACTTGAAACAAGGAATTAAGTACTGTATTTGATGAGTTGGAGGTGTCAATTGTGGATTTAACGGTCGCAAATGCAGTTTTACTGGCGACGCGGAACCATTAAAACGGATATTTGCGACTGTCAAATCCACAATTGACACCAACAATTCTCCAAATACAGGACTGTTATTCCTATTCTTATGCAATTCTCCCAACGTGTGCACACTAGTTTGAAAACATACAAATAAATGACGAAATATATGCACTTTTCAAATTCCTTCCGCTAAAAAAATAGTAATGTTGTTGTTTAAGGACCCGCAATTTTCAAAAAGGTGAAATACTACATGTCATATGTACAACAATACACAAAAAATAATTAAAATGGCTACCTTGAAAAGTTATTTTAGTTAAATTCTATCTAAATTGGAGTGTACAAGAAGCAAAATGACGTCTGATCTATGCATTTTAAACTGGAAGTCTTCATATGACGTCACGTTGTTTATGTGCCAAAGTCGTTCAACAATATTTCCCGGAATTTTAACTTTTCTGATTTTTAGACCAAGGGATATGCAAGAATACATGTTTATGTTCAGTATTGCATTAGAATGGACAGTAAACTCGATTTGCGACAATCAAATCTCCAATTGATGCCGTGAAATTTTCAAATACAATACAGTTATCTCCTAAATAGGTCGTCAGCGTCAAATTCCTAGTCGAAAATATCAGGGTCAGCCACATTGTTTACAAACAAGTGCATTCGGCGTAGGAATATAGCATTCTTTCAGGCATGTCAACTGCTTATTTGACGGCTCTCAATAGCCAATGAAAATACGCGTTACATTATAATTGTATTATAATACTTAGTAACAGTTTGTTAGTAGTGATCAGTTATAGGACGTTGAAGTGCAACAAACTTAAAACAAGGAATATTGAGTAACAGCTGTTTAACAATGATCGTTGATAGCAAGCTCTTGAAACAATGAATACCGAACGACATCTGGTCAGGGGTGGCCTTTGATGGCACGTTACAGGGCTACAATCTGGCAAAAAGGAATACTGACTGAAAGATGGTTAGGAGTTGATTTCTTCGTTATTTAGTCCAATAAAAAAAAGAAATATTTCATGTTCGAGAGAACATGTGAAATAAAACGTAAAAATGTATCACGCGGTTCTTTCACTCACCTGAGTGCATGTGTTGGATTCGGCACTGTCGGGTGTCAAATGTTAACTTTGTATTGTGTGGGTGGGCTCTAGAAATATTTCCTGTATGCCCCGATGTCGATTCACTGTGTTGAATATGTATTTACAGTAATATATTTGTTATTGGTCTCTAGAAATCTTTAAAAGTACATTTTACTCTTATTAATTTTTTGGCTTTCGAGACATATCGCCTTATTGGTCACTAGCTTATTGGTCGCTAGAAATTGGTCGCTAGCTTGAGCCTGGTAGTAAGAGTTCAGGATGCGGATATATTAATTGCCTTCACTTTATCCATTTTGTAACATTGAGAATAAGTACAGAAAATATATGACGTATTTAAATCATATAGCAATCCTCGAATTTTGCCATGTTTTCCCTGACTTTTATTTTGTGAAGTGTTAGTTACGAATAACTGAATCTTGTAATTTGTGATCAATAGAATATTGTTTACGCAAACGTAAAACCACAACTATATTTGTAATTATATCCGTATGTTAAGTAAGTCAAATACATTTCTGGTTTTTCTAAATCATCATGCTGAGTCGATAATAAAACCAATCACAGGAGCATTAACAATTGCTCTGGAAAAAAAACCCCATTAAGTTGCTATATAAATAAAGAATTAACACAACGAAGAAAAAGTAGCAAAATAAATGAAAATGACAGAAGCAGGTAGAAATATCAGTTCTGTATTTGGAAAAGGCAACACAACTTTTTACAAACGCCCCTTGCACAATATATAGATCACCACCAGCGACATATATATAAACAGACGAGAAAGAAAACTCACATGCGTTCTATTCATATAATCTAACAATGAAAACATTCACTGATTCCATTCAGACCAATAAAACATTCACAGATTACATTCATATAAACAAACGACAAAGAAAGCATTCACATTTTCCATTCGTATAAATAAACGGCGAAGAAAGCATTCGAAGATTCCATTTATATAAAGAAACGATATAACAAACGTGCATAGATTCCATTCATATAAAATCAATTAAAACATTCACATATTCCATTCATCAAAACAAACGATAAAGAAAACATTCAAATATTCCATTATTTAAACAACCATCACGGAAAACATTCACAGATTCCATTCATATAAAGAAAGAATAAAGAAAACATCCATAGATTCCATTCATATACACAGATTCTAAAAAAACTTTCACAAATTCCATTCATATAAACATATGATAAAACAAACATTCACAGATTCCTCTCGATATGCATTGTACGAATTGGCCGATCTCTCCCTATTTTGTATTTAGTGTTTTGATATAATAGTTGACCATGTTTTGTTCCAATGACATATTTGCCTCTGAGTTGTAAGCAACCAACAATCAAGCAATCGTTACCTCTTCAGCTTAAATTAATAGAACGTCCAACTGCTATACCGAAGGAATTCTTCTATTAATCGAAATTTTGACATGCATATTTCTAGGTTTTAGTTAATTTATAGTTAAGCATTGACAATAAGATCAGTCCGGCAGAAAATATCATACTTTATATTGAATGTATTGCTTTATATGCACCAAAAAAACTGTGTATTGTTTAAATCTTTTCAATTGTTGCTTGCCCTTCACAACTTATAACATTAATGCCCACTTCTTTTAACAACAGTACATGTATTATATGTAAGCCAATGGCTATGCTAAACGCAATGCTTCTATATCAATAAGTGAGAATTAGTTGAAATATCCAGAATAGTATGACTTGGCTTGTATTTTTTTTAGGTTTTAAATATGAACTTCCTTGTTAATGTTAAAAGTATCATAAATAACTCCATGGTAGGACTAGATTCTTAGAAACCGGGAATCGATGAATGCTTATTATATTTCACTGACAACAACAATATGTTAATGATGCAGTGCATAGTTCCTACCTATCTTCATTAAGTTAGTATCTTCCTGTTTCATGGATGAAGACCTATTCATCATGACTCCAGAGTAAACGATCATAATTTTGTTGATGCAGTTCAGCATCTACGAAACCAAGATCATGCAAATGTCGATATTCGTAGTAAACTAGTAAGAAATCAACATAACTTTTCATAGGTACATGAGAATGGCCAAATTAAAATATTTACTTTACATTAGCTGTGGCTGGTTTCCATAGTTACACAATATTGTCCGTATTACAACAGTTACTGGTATAAAATGGCTGTAGTTGTTTTCTAGCTGCAATATATTGAATTGGTTTCCATAGTTACACGAGATTGTCTGTATTACAACATTTACTGGTGTAAAATGGCTGTAGTTGTTTTCTAGCTGTACTATATTGACTTAGTTCCCATAGTTACACAATATTAACTGTATTACACCATTTACTGGTATAACATGGCTGTAGTTGTTTCATAGCTGCAATATATTGAATTGTTTTCCATAGTTACACGATATTGTCTGTATTACAACATTTACTTGTATAAAATGGCTGTAGTTGTTCTCTAGCTGCAATATATTGAATTGGTTTCCATAGTTACACGATATTGTCTGTATTACAACATTTACTGGTATAAAATGGTGTAGTTGTTTTCTAGCTATACTATATTGATTTGGTTCCCATAGTTACACAATATTAACTGTATTACACCATTTACTGGTATAAAATAGCTGTAGTTGTTTCATAGCTGCAATATATTGAATTGTTTTCCATAGTTACACGATATTGTCTGTATTACAACATTTACTTGTATAAAATGGCTGTAGTTGTTGTCTAGCTGCAATATATTGAATTGTTTTCAATAGTTACACGATATTATCTGTATTACAACATGTACCTGCATATAATGGCTGTAGTTGTTTTGTAGCTGTACTATATTGATTTGGTTCCCATAGTTACACAATATTAACTGTATTACACCATTTACTGGTATAAAATAGCTGTAGTTGTTTCATAGCTGCAATATATTGAATTGTTTTCCATAGTTACACGATATTGTCTGTATTACAACATTTACTTGAATAAAATGGCTGTAGTTGTTGTCTAGCTGCAATATATTGAATTGTTTTCAATAGTTACACGATATTATCTGTATTACAACATGTATCTGCATATAATGGCTGTAGTTGTTTTCTAGCTGCACTGTATTGAATTAGTTTCCATAGTTACAGGATATTGTCTGTATTACAACATTTACTGGCATAAAATGGCTGTATTTGTTTTCTAGTTGCAATATATTGAATTGGTTTCCAGAGTTACATGATATTGTCTGTATTACAATATTTACTTGTATAACATGGCTGTATTGTTTCCTAGCTGCACTATGTTGAATTGGTTTCCATAGTTACACAATATTGTCTGTATTACAACATTTACTTGTATAAAATGGTTGTAGTTGTTTTCTAGCAGCACTATATTGAATTAGTTTCCATAGATACACGATATTGTCTGTATTACAACATTTACTGGTATAAAATGGCTGTAGTTGTTTCCTAGTTGTACTATATGGAATTGGTTTCCATAGCTAGACGATACTGACTGCATTATAACATTTACTGGCATAACTTGACTGGTATTGTCTCTCCTGACAAGGCCCCTAACAATATTGATTTTGTGTGTAAATCACGTTACGTAGACTGCTTGATAAATGAATTATGCATTGACAATTCACTTGGCAAACTCTACATATACCCTGATGACAATTGCGAAAGAGGAAATCCCGGACAAGCACATGCTTGTTTCTAGTTCCGTTGGAATTTCAAACAAAGAGGAATAACTGGATCTACCGTCACTCTACTTGATTCCTAAATTACACAATTGTCCTTACACACATCACTGTATTGCAGGGTATACCAAATGCTCCACGACACCTCTTTCCATATCATTAACATATCTTCAAGCAATGGTGAAAACCGGAATTCAGAGTTGATGCCACATTAGCTACTCCTCCTGCAATAGCATTAAAAAGATCGACTTCTCTACCCTCTACATAGCTATTTCCCACTCTAAGTTGACATCACAACACGAACTCAGAACGCAAAGACACAAAATAGGATAAAACATTTACTGGTTTAAATGACATTTGGTGAGCTTCAATCTACAATATATTGACTGTAAAACAACTTTTAATAATATGTTGTTGTAGTCGGCTTCCATAGTTACATGATATTATATATATATATATATCATGTAATAGTAAGACTAAAAGATAGAGATAACCGAAGGAGCAATGACGAATTGACAATCCAGAGACACAGGTAACATTGGACACAAGACGAATAACGAACACAAAACAAAACAAGAATAACAACACAGATACGAGCTAGGAAAAAGATGGGTAACACAGAGGAAATAAAATAACTTTGACCTGGTAGTTGCCTTACCGATTGCAAATTAGGGATCGCACTTTTACTGAGATAAATATCAAATAAACTGCTGAACTTTTATTTTCGGTTGCTGTTTTAGGACACATTAGATGTGCTTCATCTGCCTGTGTATCGTTATTGGCAATAACAAATATAAACACAAATATAAAACAAAACCACAAAACCGATTTTATTGTGCAGTATCATATGGACATACTGAGGTGCTTGAGTTGTTAATAGCAAACGGAGCAGATCCGAATAACAGAACAGACAATGTAAGTACCAATTACATCCGGTAGAAATATACAGTAAAATATGCCTAATTAGAAATAAAATTATCATTGCAACTTACTGCAGAGTTTACCTTTTAATCAGTAGTATATACGTGCATCCATTGCGACAGCTATTGTAGTGCATCGTAACAGGACAACAGACTTGAAACAAGGAATATTGAGTAACAGCTGGTTAGAAGTGATCATAAATGGCAAGTTGAAAGGAAACAAGCTTGAAACAAGGAATATTGAGTAACAGCCTGTAAGGAGTGATCGTTGATCGCAAGTGGAAGTGCAACAAACTTGAAACAAGGAATACTGAGTAACAGCCTGTCAGGAGTGATCGTTTGTCGCAGGTGGAAGTGAAAACAAACTTGAACCAAGGAATACTGAATAACAGTTGGTTAGTAGTGATAGTTGATGGCAAGTTGAAGTGCAACAAATTTGAAACAAGGAACACTGAGTAACAGCTTGTTAGAAGAGTTCGTTGATTGTAAGTTGAAGTGCAACAAACTTGAAACAAGGAATTAAGTACTGTTTTTGATGAGTTGGAGGTGTCAATTGTGGATTTGACGGTCGCAAATGCAGTTTTACTGACGACGCGGAACCATTAAAACGGATATTTGCGACTGTCAAATCCACAATTGACACCAACAACTCTTCAAATACAGGACTGTTATACCTATTCTTATGAAATTCTTCCAACGTGTGCACACTAGTTTAAAAACATACAAATAAATGACGAAATATATGCACTTTTCAAATTCCTTCCGCTAAAAAAATAGTAATGTAGTTGTTTAAGGACCCGTCATTTTGAAAACATGAAATCCTGCATGTCATATGTACAACAATACACAAAAAAATAATTAAAATGCGTACCTTGAAAAGTTATTTGAGTTAAATTCAATCTAAATTGGAGTGTACACGAAGCCAAATGACGTCTGATCTTTACATTTTAAACTGGAAGTCTTCATATGACGTCACGTTGTTTATGTGCCAAAGACGTTCAACAATATTTCCCGGAAATTTAACTTTTGTGATTTTTAGACCCAGGGATATGCAAGAATACATTTTTATGTTCAGTATTGCATTAGAATGGACAGTAAACTCGATCTGCGACAATCAAATCTCCAATTGATGCCGTGACATTTTCAAATAGAATACAGTTATCTCCTAAATAGGTCGTCAGCGTCAAATTCGTATTCGGAAATATCAGGGTCAGCCACATTGTTTACAAACAAGTGCATTCGGCGTAGGAATATAGCATTCCTTCAGGCATGTTAACTGCATATTTGACGGCTCTCAATAGCCAATGAAAATACGCGTTACATTATAATTGTATTAAAATACTTAGTAACAGTTTGTTAGTTGTGATCAGTTATAGGACGTTGAAGTGCAACAGACTTAAAACAAGGAATATTGAGTAACAGCTGTTTAACAATGATCGTTGAAAGCAAGCTCTTGAAACAATGAATACCGAGCGACAGCTGGTCAGGGTGGTCTTTGATGGCACGTTACAGGGCTACAAACTGGAAAAAAGGAATACTGACTGAAAGATGGTTAGGAGTTGATTTCTTCGTTATTTAGTCCAGTAAAAAGAAAGAAATATTTTATGTTCGAGAGAACATGTGAAATAAAACGTAAAAATGTATCACCCGGGTCTTTCACTCACCTGCGTGCATGTGTGTGATTCGGCACTGTCGTGTGTCAAATGTTAACTTTGTATTGTGTGGGCGGGTTCTAGAAATATTTTCTGTATGCCCCGATGTCGATTCACTGTGTTGAATATGTATTTACAATAATATATTTGTTATTGGTCTCTAGAAATCTTTAAAAGTACATTTTACTCTTATTATTTTTTTGGCTTTCGAGACATATCGCCTTATTGGTCGCTAGCTTGAGCCTGGTTGTAAGAGCTCAGGATGCGGATATATTAATTTCCTTCACTTTATCCATTTGTAACACTGAAAATAAGTACAGAAAATATATGACGTATTTAAATCATATAGCAATCCTCGAATTTTGCCATGTTTTCCCTGACTTTTATTTTGTGAAGTGTTAGTTACGAATAACGGAATCTTGTAATTTATGATAAATATAATATTGTTTACGCAAACGTAAAGGCCACAACTATATTTGTAATTATATCCGTATGTTAAGTAAGTCAAATACATTTCTGGTTTTTCTAAATCACCATGCTGAGTCGATAATAAAACCAATCACAAGGGCATTAACAATTGCTCTGGAAAAAACCCCCATTAAGTTGCTATATAAATAATGAAATAACACAACGAAAAAAAAAGTAGCAAAATAAATGAAAATGACAACAGCAGATAGTAATATCAGTTCTGTATTTGGAAAAAGAATCAGAACTTTTTACAAACGCCCCTTGCACAATATATAGATCACCACCAGCGACATATATATAAACAGACGAGAAAGAAAACTCACATGCGTTCTATTCATATAATCTAACAATAAAAACATTCACTGATTCCATTCAGACCAATAAAACATTCACAGATTCCATTCATATAAACAAACGACAAAGAAAGCATTCACATTTTCCATTCGTATAAATAAACGGCGAAGAAAGCATTCGAATATTCCATTTATATAAAGAAACGATATAACAAACGTGCATAGATTCCATTCATATAAAATCAATTAAAACATTCACAGATTCCATTCATCTAAACAAACGATAAAAAAACATTCAAATATTCCATTATTTAAACAACCAACAAGGAAAACATTCACAGATTCCATTCATATAAAGAAAGAATAAAGAAAACATCCATAGATTCCATTCATATACACAGATTCTCAAAAACATTCACAGATTCCATTCATATAAACAGATGATAAAACAAACATTCACAGATTCCTCTCGATATGCATTGTACGAATTGGCCGATCTCTCCCTATTTTGTATTTAGTGTCTTGATATAATAGTTGACCATGTTTTGTTCCAATGAGATGTTTGCCTCTGAGTTGTAAGCAACCAACAATCAAGCAATCGTTACCTCTTCAGCTTAAATTAATAGAACGTCCAACTGCTATACCGAGGGAATTATCTATTAATCGAATTTTTGATATGCATATTTCTAGGTTTTAGTTAATTTATAGTTAAGCATTGACTATAAGATCAGTCCGGCAGAAAATATCATACTTTATATTGAATGTATTTCTTTAAATGCACCAAAAACACTTTGTATTTTTTAAATCTTTTCAATTTTTGCTTGCTCTTCACAACTTATAACATTAATGCCCACTTCTTTTAACAACAGTACATGTATTATATGTAAGCCAATGGCTATGCTAAACGCAATGCTTCTATAGCAATAAGTGAGAATTAGTTGAAATATCCAGAATAGTATGACTTGGCTTGTACTTTTTGGGGTTTTAAATATGAACTTCCTTGTTAATGTTAAAAGTATCATAAATAACTCCATGGTAGGTCCAGATTCTTAGAAAGCGGGAATCGATGAATGCTTATTATATTTCACTGACAACAACATTATTTTAATGATGCAGTGCATAGTTCCTATCTATCTTCATTAAGTTATTATCTTCCTGTTTCATGGATGAAGACCTATTCATCATGATTCCAAAGTAAACGATCATAATTTTGTTGATGCAGTTCAGCATCTACGAAACCAAGATCATGCAAATGTCGATATTCGTAGTAAACTAGTAAAAAATCGACATAACTTTTCATAGGTACGTGACAATGGCCAAATTAAAATATTTACTTTACATTAGCTGTGGCTGGTTTCCATAGTTACACAATATTGTCCGTATTACAACAGTTACTGGTATAAAATGGCTGTAGTTGTTTTCTAGCTGAAATATATTGAATTGGTTTCCATAGTTACACGATATTTTCTGTATTACAACATTTACTGGTATAAAATGGCTGTAGTTGTTGTCTACCTGCAATATATTGAATTGGTTTCCATAGTCACACGATATTATCTGTATTACAACATTTACTTGCATAAAATGGCTGTAGTTGTTTTCTAGCTGCACTATATTGACTTGGTTCCCATAGTTACACAATATTAACTGTATTACAACATTTACTGGTATAAAATGGCTGTAGTTGTTTTCTAGGTGCAATATATTGAATTGGTTTCCAGAGTTACATGATATTGTCTGTATTACAGCATTTACTTGTATAACATGGCTGTAGTTGTTTCCTAGCTGCAATATATTGAATTGGTTTCCAGAGTTACATGATATTGTCTGTATTACAACATTTACTGGTATAAAATGGCTGCAGTTGTTGTCTAGCTGCAATATATTGAATTGGTTTCCATAGTTACACAATATTATCTGTATTACAACATTTACTTGTATAAAATAGATGTAGTTGTTTCCTAGCTGCACTATATTGAATTGGTTTCCATAGATACACGATATTGTCTGTATTACAACATTTACTGGTATAAAATGGCTGTAGTTGTTTCCTAGTTGTACTATATTGAATTGGTTTCCATAGCTAGACGATACTGACTGCATTATAACATTTACTGGCATAACTTGACTGTTATTGTCTTTCCCGACAAGGCCCCTAACAATATTGATTTTGTGTGTAAATCACGTTACGTAGACTGCTTGATAAATGAATAATGCATTGACAATTCACTTGGCAAACTCTACATATACCCCGATGACAATTGCGAAAGAGGAAATCCCGGACAAGCACATGCTTGTTTTTAGTTCCGTTGGAATTTCAAACAAAGAGGAATAACTGGATCTGCCGTCACTCGACTTGATTCCTAGATTACACAATTGTCCTTACACACAGCATTGTATTGCAGGGTATACCAAATGCTCCACGACACCTCTTTCCATATCATTAACATATCTTCAAGCAACTGTGAAAACCGGGATTCAGAGTTAATGCCACAATAGCTACTCCTCCTGCAATAGCATTAAAAAGATCGACTTCTCTACACTCTACATAACTATTCCCCCCTCTAAGCTGACATCACAACGCGGAACTCAGAACGCAAAGACACAAAATAGGATAAAACATTTACTGGTTTAAATGACATTTGGTTAGCTTCAATCTACAATATATTGACTGTAAAACAACTTTTAATAATAGGTTGTTGTAGTCGGCTTCCATAGTTACATGATATTATATATATATATCATGTAATAGTAAGACTAAAAGTTAGAGATAACCGAAGGAGCAATGACGAATTGACAATCCAGAGACACAGGTAACATTGGACACAAGACGCATAGCGAACACAAAACAAAACAAGAATAACAACACAGATACGAGCTAGGAAAAAGATGGGTAACACAGAGGAAATAAAATAACTTTGACCTGGTAGTTGCCTTACCGATTGCAAATTAGGGATCGCACTTTTATTGAGATAAATATCAAATAAACTGCTGAGTTTTTATTTTCGGTTGGTGTTTTAGGACACATTAGATGTGCTTCATCTGCCTGTGTATCGTTATCGTCAATAACAAATACAAGCACAAATATAAAACAAAACCACAAAACCGATGTAAACACTAACTCATACAAATAAAAACCGATAATAAGACCTGTTACTGCATGAGGGTTAGCTTTTTATACATCATTTACTGTACAGCTCACTTTTCTCACGGACTTTACATTTTTGCTATCTTGAATGTTTCAAAAATGACGAGTTTAAATCCGTAAATTTAGAATCAACATGATAACATAACAGTTTTGATCGTGAAAGAATTAAGCATTATATACTGTTTAGTTCCATGCTTTAGTGGAGTTCGTGTTGCTCAAACTATAGTGTTTATGTAGTGTTTTGTGGACTCTGCCCATTGGTTAAGTTTTCGTATTTTATATTTGCCTATTGTTTGTCTGTTCTTCTTTGATTTATGAATAAGTTATCATTTGTTTTTAATTTACGATCTACATAAGCGTATTGTTCTTGTACAAAGAAGACATAATCATGATATAGCTGACAAATGGCTCACTGACTACAATCACTAACTGACGATTCAATTTATAACTTCTGATTACCTCCTATGGTATCTTCAAACTCTTCATACATTGCATCTTTTCATATCGTAATCAATTATATTTCATATTCACCAAAATACATTTTACACTGTATATCTGCCAAATTTCATAGCATCATAATACATTCAAAATGGTGATGCTTTCATTAGAAATACATAATTAGATATAAAATTAATAAATGTCTATAATTCTATAATGATTCCGGTCTCGTTAATGTTAGTAAGATATATAATTATTAGTACTTGTTAGTATATAATATACATACATTTTAGATCAATGTGATATATTTATCAAATACAATTTTACACAATAGTTTGATATATAGTAATCCTATTTAGTACTTACGAGATATATTGAAATAAATAAAACAGAAACAACAAAGAAGTCATAAATTGTATCATATGTCATCATATGTCCTCTAATATAGGTAATCGAGTATATCGGCACAACTATATGCAAGTGCACCTGTAAATATATATGTGTTTTTAATCTACAGGGAGAGACCCCAATTTATGGTGCAGCATGTCGGTCAAATACTGAGGTGATTGAGTTGTTAATAGCAAACGGAGGAAATCCGAATATCAGAACAGAAAATGTAAGTACCAATTACATCCGGTAGAAATATACAGTAAAATCTGCCTAATTAGAAATACAATTATCATTGCAACTTGCTGCAGAGTTTACCTTTTAATCAGTAGTATATACGTACATCCATTGTAACAGCTATTGGAGTGCATCGTAACAGGATAACAGACCTGAAACAAGGAATATTGAGTAACAGCTGGTTAGAAGTGATCATAAATGGCAAGTTGAAAGGCAACTACCTTGAAACAAGGAATACAGAGTAACAGCCTGTCAGGAGTGATCGTTGATCGCAAGTGGAAGTGCAACAAACTTGAAACAAGGAATACTGAATAACAGTTGGTTAGTAGTGATAGTTGATGGCAAGTTGAAGTGCAACAAATTTGAAACAAGGAACACTGAGTAACAGCTTGTTAGAAGAGTTCGTTGATTGTAAGTTGAAGTGCAACAAACTTGAAACAAGGAATTAAGTACTGTATTTGATGAGTTGGAAGTGTCAATTGTGGATTTGACCGTCGCGAATGCAGTTCTACTGACGACGCGGAACCATTAAAACGGATATTTGCGACTGTCAAATCCACAATTGACACCAACAACTCTTCAAATACAGGACTGTTATTCCTATTCTTATGAAATTCTCCCAACGTGTGCACACTAGTTTGAAAACATACAAATAAATGACGAAATATATGCACTTTTCAAATTCCTTCAGGTCAAAAAATAGTAATGTAGTTGTTTAAGGACCCGCCATTTTGAAAACGTGAAATCCTACATGTCATATGTACAACAATACACAAAAAAATAATTAAAATGCCTACCTTGAAAAGTTATTTTAGTTAAATTCTATCTAAATTGGAGCGTGCACGAAGCCAAATGACGTTTGATCTTCACATTTTACACTGGAAGTCTTCATATGACGTCACGTTGTTTATGTGCCAAATCGTTCAACAATATTTCCCGGAATTTTAACTTTTGTGATTTTTAGACCCAGTGATATGCAAGAATACATTTTTATGTTCAGTATTGCATTAGAATGGACAGTAAACTCGATTTGCGACAATCAAATCTCCAATTGATGCCGTGAAATTTTCAAATACAATACAGTTATCTCCTAAATAGGTCGTCAGCGTCAAATTCGTAGTCGGAAATATCTGGGTCAGCCACATTGTTTACAAACAAGTGCATTCGGCGTAGGAATATAGCATTCCTCCAGGCATATCAACTGCATATTTGACGGCTCTCAATGTCCAATGAAAATACGCGTTACATTATAATTGTATTATAATACATAGTAACAGTTTGTTAGTAGTGATCAGTTACAGGACGTTGAAGTGCAACAAACTTAAAACAAGGAATATTGAGTAACAGCTGTTTAACAATGATCGTTGATAGCAAGCTCTTTAAACAATGAATACCGAGCGACAGCTGGTCAGGGGTGGTCTTTGATGGCACGTTACAGGGCTACAAACTGGAAAAAAGGAATACTGACTGAAAGATGGTTAAGAGTTGATTTCTTTGTTATTTAGTCCAGTAAAAAAAAGAAATATTTTATGTTCGAGAGAACATGTGAAATAAAACGTAAAAATGTATCACCCGGGTCTTTCACTCACCTGAGTGCATGTGTGGGATTCGGCACTGTCTGGTGTCAAATGTTAACTTTGTATTGTGTGGGCGGGTTCTAGAAATATTTTCTGTATGCCCCGATGTCGATTCACTGGGTTGAATATGTATTTACAATAATATATTTGTTATTGGTCTCTAGAAATCTTTAAAAGTACATTTTACTCTTATTAATTGTTTGGCTTTCGAGTCATATCGCCTTATTGGTCTCTAGCTTATTGGTCGCTAGAAATTGGTCCTAGCTTGAACATGGTTGTAAGAGCTCAGGATGCGGATATATTAATTGCCTTCACTTTATCCATTTTGTAACATTGAGAATAAGTACAGAAAATATATGACATATTTAAATCATATAGCAATCCTCGAATTTTGCCATGTTTTGCCTGACTTTTATTTTGTGAAGTGTTAGTTACGAATAACTGAATCTTGTAATTTGTGTTAAATAGAATATTGTTTACGCAAACGTAAAAGCCACAACTATATTTGTAATTATATCCGTATGTTAAGTAAGTCAAATACATTTCTGGTTTTTCTAAATCACCATGCTGAGTCGGTAATAAAACCAATCACAGGAGCATTAACAATTGCTCTGGAAAAAACCCCCCATTAAATTGCAATTAAATAATGAAATAACACAACGAAAACAAAAGTAGCAAAATAAATGAAAATGACAAAAGCAGGTAGAAATATCAGTTCTGTATTTGGAAAAAGCAACACAACTTTTTACAGGCGCTCCTTGCACAATATATAGATCACCACCAGCGACATATATATAAACAAACTAGAAAGAAAACTCACATGCGTTCTATTCATATAATCTAACAATAAAAACATTCACTGATTCCATTCAGACCAATAAAACATTCACAGATACCATTCATATAAACAAACGACAAAGAAAGCATTCACATTTTCCATTCGTATAAATAAACGGCGAAGAAAGCATAAGAAGATTCCATTTATATAAAGAAACGATATAACAAACGTGCATATATTCCATTCATATAAAATCAATTAAAACATTCACAGATTTCATTCATCTAAACAAACGATAAAGAAAACATTCAAATATTCCATTATTTAAACAACCAACAAGGAAAACATTCACAGATTCCATTCATATAAAGAAAGAATAAAGAAAACATCCATAGATTCCATTCATATACACAGATTCTAAAAAAACATTCACAAATTCCATTCATATAAACAGATGATAAAACAAACATTCACATATTCATCTCGATATGCATTGTACGAATTGACCGATCTCTTCCTATTTTGTATTTAGTGTTTTGATATAATAGTTGACCATGTTTTGTTCCAATGAGATATTTGCCTCTGAGTTGTAAGCAACCAACAATCAAGCAATCGTTACCTCTTCAGCTTAAATTAATAGAACGTCCAACTGCTATACCGAGGGAATTATCTATTAATCGAATTTGTCAAATGCATATTTCTAGGTTTTAGTTAATTTATAGTTAAGCATTGACTATAAGATCAGTCCGGCAGAAACTATCATTCTTTATATTGAATGTATTGCTTTATATGCACCAAAAACACTTTGTATTTCTTAAATCTTTTCAATTTTTGCTTGCTCTTCACAACTTATAACATTAATGCCCACTTCTTTTAACAACAGTACATGCATTATATGTAAGCCAATGGCTATGCTAAACGCAATGCTTCTATAGCAATAAGTGATAATTAATTGAAATATCCAGAATAGTATGACTTGGCTTGTATTTATTTGGGTTTTAAATATGATCTTCCTTGTTAATGTTAAAAGTATCACAAATAACTGCATGGTAGGTCTAGATTCTTAGAAAGCGGGAATCGATGAATGCTTATTATATTTCACTGACAACAAAAATATTTTAATGATGCAGTGCATAGTTCCTATCTATCTTCATTAAGTCATTATCTTCCTGTTTCATGGATGAAGACCTATTCATCATGATTCCAAAGTAAACGATCATAATTTTGTTGATGCAGTTCAGCATCTACGAAACCAAGATCATGCAAATGTCGATATTCGTAGTAAACTAGTAAGAAATCGACATCACTTTTCATAGGTACGTGACAATGGCCAAATTAAAATATTTACTTTACATTAGCTGTGGCTGGTTTCCATAGTTACACAATATTGTCCGTATTACAACAGTTACTGGCATAAAATGGCTGTAGTTGTTTTCTAGCTGCAATATATTGAATTGGTTTCCATAGTCACACGATATTGTCCGTATTACAACATTTACTGGTATAAAATGGCTATAGTTGTTGTCTAGCTGCAATATATTGAATTGTTTTCCATAGTTACACGATATTATCTGTATTACAACATTTACTTGCATAAAATGGCTGTAGTTGTTTTCTAGCTGCACTATATTTAATTAGTTTCCATAGTTACACGATATTGTCTGTATTACAACATTTACTGGCATAAAATGGCTGTAGTTGTTTTCTAGCTGCACTATATTGAATTGGTTTCCAGAGTTACTTGATATTGTCTGTATTACAACATTTACTTATATAACATGGCTGTAGTTGATTTCTAGCTGCACTATATTGAATTGGTTTCCATAGATACACGATATTGTCTGTATTACAACATTTACTGGTATAAAATGGCTGTAGTTGTTTCCTAGTTGTACTATATTGAATTGGTTTCCATAGCTAGACGATACTGACTGCATTATAACATTTACTGGCATAACTTGACTGTTATTGTCTCTCCCGACAAGGCCCCTAACAATATGATTGTGTGTGTAAATCACGTTACGTAGACTGCTTGATAAATGAATTATGCATTGACAATTCACTTGGCAAACTCTACATATACCCCGATGACAATTGCGAAAGAGGAAATCCCTGACAAGCGCATGCTTGTTTTTAGTTCCGTTGGAATTTCAAACAAAGAGGAATAACTGGATCTACGGTCACTCTACTTGATTCCTAGATTACACAATTGTTCTTACACACAGCATTGTATTGAAGGGTATACCAAATGCTCCACGACACCTCTTTCCATATCATTAACATATCTTCAAGCAACTGTGAAAACCGGGATTCAGAGTTAATGCCACAATAGCTACTCCTCCTGCAATATCATTAAAAAGATCGACTTCTCTACCCTCTACATAACAATTTCCCACTCTAAGCTGACATCACAACACGGAACTCAGAACGCAAAGACACAATATAGGATAAAACATTTACTGGTTTAAATGACATTTGGTTGGCTTCAATCTACAATATATTGACTGTAAAACAACTTTTAATAATAGGTTGTTGTAGTCGGCTTCCATAGATACATGATATTATATATATATAATATAACAGTACGACTAAAAGTTAGAGATAACTGAAGGAGCAATGACGAATTGACAATCCAGAGACACAGGTAACATTGGACACAAGACGCATAACAAACACAAAACAAAACAAGAATAACAACACAGATACGAGCTAGGGAAAAGATGGGTAACACAGAGGAAATAAAATAACTTTGATCTGGTAGTTGCCTTACCAATTGCAAATTAGGGATCACACTTTTACTGAGATAAATATCAAATAAACTGCAAAACTTTTATTTTCGGTTGGTGTTTTAGGACACATTAGATGTGCTTCATTTGCCTGTGTATCGTTATTGGCAATAACAAATACAAACACAAATATAAAACAAAACCACAAAATTGATGTAAACACTAACTCATACAAATAAAAACCGATAATAAGACCTGTTACTGCATGAGGGTTAGCTTTTTATACATCATTTACTATACAGCTAGTTTTTCTCACGGACTTTACATTTTTGCTATCTTGACTGTTTCAAAAATGACGAGTTTAAGTCCGTAAATTTTAGAATCAACATGATAACATAACAGTTTTGATCGTGAAAGAATTAAGCGCTATATGCAGTTCAGTCCCATGCTTTAGTGGAGTTCGTGCTGCTCAAACTATAGTGTTTATGTAGTGTTTTGTGGACTCTGCCCATAGGTTAAGTTTTCGTATTTTATATTTGCCTATTGTTTGTCTGTTCTTCTTTGATTTGTGAATAAGTTATCATTTGTTTTTAATTTACGATCCACATAAGCGTATTGTTCTTGTACAAAGAAGACATGATCATGATATAGCTGACAAATGGCTCACTGACTACAATCACTAACTGACGATTCAATTTATAACTTCTGATTACCTCCTATGGTATCTTCAAACTTTTCATACATTGCATCTTTTCATATCGTAATCAATTATATTTCATATTCACCAAAATACATTTTACACTGTACATCTGCCAAATTTCATAGCATCATAATACATTCAAAATGGTGATGCTTTCATTAGAAATACATAATTAGATATAAAATTAATAAATGTCTATAATTCTATAATGATTTTTTTTTTCAATTTAGCAAAGTTTTATTGAAATCTGTAAACAAAATTGTAAAATCTAAACAGTACCGATACCTGATCCCGGTCTCGTTAATGTTAGTAAGATATATATTATTAGTACTTGTTAGTATATAATATACATACATTTTAGATCAATGTGATATATTTATCAAATACAATTTTACACAATAGTTTGATATATAGTAATCCTATTTAGTACTTACGAGATATATAGAAATAAATAAAACAGAAACAACAAAGAAGTCATAAATTGTATCATATGTCATCATATGTCCTCTATTATAGGTAATCGAGTATATCGGCACAACTATATACAAGTGCACCTGTAAATATATATGTGTTTTTAATCTACAGGGAAAGACCCCACTTCATTGTGCAGCACGTCATTCAAATACTGAGGTGATTGAGTTGTTAATAGCAAAAGGAGCAGATCCGAATATCAGAACAAACGCTGTAAGTACCAATTACATCCGGTAGAAATATAGAGTAAAAACTGCCTAATTAGAAATAAAATTATCATTGCAACTTGCTGCAGAGTTGACCTTTTAATCAGTAGTATATACGTACATTCATTGCGACAGCTATTGGAGTGCATCCTAACAGGACAACATACTTGAAACAAGGAATATTGAGTAACATCTGGTTAGACGAGATCATAAATGGCAATTTGAAAGGCAACAAGCTTGAAACAGGGAATACTGAGTAACAGCCTTTCAGGAGTGATCGTTGATCACAAGTGGAAGTGCAACAAACTTGAAACAAGAAATACTGAATAACAGTTGGTTAGTAGTGATATTTGATGGCAAGTTGAAGTGCAACAAATTTGAAACAAGGAACACTGAGTAACAGCTTGTTAGAAGAGTTCGTTGATTGTAAGTTGAAGTGCAACAAACTTGAAACAAGGAATTAAGTACTATATTTGATGAGTTGGAGGTGTCAATGTGGATTTGACGGTCGCAAATGCAGTTTTACTGACGACGTGGAACCATTAAAACGGATATTTGCGACTGTCAAATCCACAATTGACACCAACAACTCTTCAAATACAGGACTGTTATTCCTATTCTTATGAAATTCTCCCAACGTGTGCACACTAGTTTGAAAACATACAAATAAATGACGAAATATATGCACTTTTCAAAGTCCTTCGCTAAAAAAATACTAATGTAGTTGTTTAAGAACCCGCCATTTTGAAAACGTGAAATCCTACATGTCATATGTACAACAATACACAACAAAATAATTAAAATGCCTACCTTGAAAAGTTATTTTAGTTAAATTCTATCTAAGTTGGAGTGTACACGAAGCCAAATGACGTCTGATCGTTACATTTTAAACTGGAAGTCTTCATATGACGTCACGTTGTTTATGTGCCAAAGTCGTTCAACAAGATTTCCCGGAATTTTAACTTTTGTGATTTTTAGACCCAGGGATATGCAAGAATACATTTTTATGTTCAGTATTGCATTAGAATGGACAGTAAACTCGATTTGCGACAATAAAATCTCTAATTGATGCCGTGAAATTTTCAAATATAATACAGCTATCTACTAAATAGGTCGTCAGCGTCAAATTCGTAGTCGGAAATATCAGGGTCAGCCATATTGTTTACAACCAAGTACATTCGGCGTAGGAATATAGCATTCCTCCAGGCATGTCAACTGCATATTTGACGGCTCTCAATAGCCAATGAAAATACGCGTTACATTATAATTGTATTGGAATACTTAGTAACAGTTTGTTAGTAGTGATCAGTTATAGGACGTTGAAGTGCAACAAACTTAAAACAAGGAATATTGAGTAAAAGCTGTTTAACAATGATCGTTGATAGCAAGCTCTTGAAACAATGAATACCGAGCGACAGCTGGTCAGGGGTGGTCTTTGATGGCACGTTAAAGGGCTACAAACTGGTAAAAAGGAAGACTGACTGAAAGATGGTTAGGAGTGGTTGTTGGTGGCAAACTGCACATCAGCAATTATCGACTTCATTTGCTATTATAGCAATCGAAATATCCGTCAATAACACATGATGATTTATTGTTTGTGAGCTTGGTATTCAAGAATATATCTAAATATATAACATATATATATAAGAAACACTGAACTATTGCCGGAATGATGTTTAAGAACAATCGTTCAATCATATTATATGTATATCTATGTAGTATGTTATCTATATTTTTATTCTTTAATGTTCATATTCAGTGTAGCACGCCTCTACATATTGCATCATCCATGGGTCACGCCGAAACAGTTAAATTCTTACTTTTTCATGGAGCAGATATGGACATGGAAGACACAGAGGTAATTTTTATCTGCATAGACTATTTATTCAGTAGGTATACCTATTTAACCTCTGTGGACGAGATGACATCCATGAAAATAAACAAAAAAATTTAATATGGATTACTTACATTGTAGTTCTCAGTTTGTATAAATAGTTTGTGTGCGTCTAGAATTAAAGCCGAGCAATAAAGAAAGATAATTATAATAGGTGGGTGTATTGGTTCTCGTTTCAATCTTTTTTCTTTTTTAGAATAAAACACCTTACCAACTTGCTGAGGAGGAAGGCCATTCAGATGTCATTAATGCTTACAAGGTAATATATCTTCTAAAAAAATACATAGAAACTTTAACTGTAGAACAACGACACATATTCATGGAGAATTTCATGCAACAAACCGATAATAAACGATGTTACATTTGATCATTTAAATATTGATTAAAATCGTTAGTTCCTGATATCCTGCTAAGCTATAACAGTAATAGCATGAATGTGTGTAAGGAATGTTTAAAGATACCAAGGGGTAATCAAAAGCCAATCGACAAAAGACATTCAACAACAATGGCCAAAAAAAAGGAACAAGGAATATACACTAGTCTACAAAACACTACACAGGAAAACTAAAAATCGACCAACACGAACCCCACTAAATACCGGGTGTGAACCCACGTGCTCCGGAAGGGTAAGCATTCCCAGATCCATATGTGGAATCCGTCGTGTTACTCTTGCTATAAACCAGGTTATAAGCAAAATGTTATTCACTAATATTTGTACAATATTCATGTCATAATTATTAACAATATACAATTATTGCCTGCATTTAGTGTGAACATCATAATTGTTCACACGAGGGGTGTTGTTTTCTCGGGGGCTTTAGCCCGAGGGAAAACAACATCCCAAGGGTGAACAATTATGATGTTCACCGCAAGTGCAGGCAATAATTCTTTTATTATACCGAAACTCTATTTTCAATAATGTTGGATGCAATAAACACTTATTTGCGTATTTTTATCTTTCGTTTTCATAAACTTCATATTTGTTTTTTTAACTTCCGGTCAAGATTGTAATTCCGGAATGCAAAAACGGATACATTTCCGGACAGACATGGAGCATAACATTTGTCGACCGGTGAACAACAGTGATGTTTCCCTGGGGTAGCAATTTTGTAAAAAACATCACTTTTATTTTATATCTAATATATAATGTAAGGTATAATAATACTTGATGTTTGACCTCATAAATTGTAATGTTTTGTTTTCTTTTGTAGGCATATTTGTCAGAAGGTATGTATGGAAGATATATGTTTTTAATTTGTTTATAGAAGAATTCCAAGTAACTGTGAGATTGAATTTTCTTGATTCATTTAAGCGTTTAATTTGTTTTAGTTTATGTTTTATAAAGTAAAACAAATTAAAGGCTTAAATGATAACAAATACTCTTTTTTCCCTTGACGTCAGTTTTGCATCGACTATACCAGGACAATATATTGGTTCGCAAGTAATGCATTGATTTTCAAATATTTACACGTACAAGAAAATTTTAAAATATTCATTGAATTAGTTGTTAGCAAATCCTCTTTTCATGCGCACTGATTGTTTTCCATAATTTTGCGTTGGTGATATGTTATTTTCCCGTTTTGTTTCCCAATATTGTTTATGACGTTTGCTATGAATATTAAGACAACATATAGAATACCAGTTATATTGAACAATAAAAAAAACTATTACAGGGAACAATAAAACATAACCAGTTACAGGGAACATTACAAGCAGTACAGATCACAAGGAACAATACAAAAATACCAGTTACAGGGAAAATACAAAAAATAATAATCACAAGGAAACAGGGAACAATAGAAGAAATACTAATCAGAAGGAACAATGGAAACATACAACTAACAGGCAACAATGCAAGAAATAAAAATCACAATGAACAATACAAAAATAAAACTTACGGAGAACAATACAAAAATAAAAGTTAAAGTGAACAATATAAGAAATACTAATCACAAGGAACAATACAAACATACAACGTGTTGGGAACAATAGAAGAAATACTAATCAGAAGTAATAATGCAATGTATACCAGTTACAGTGAACAATGCAAAAATAGAGCTAACAGGCAACAATACAAGAAATATCAATACCAAGGAAAAATGCGAAAATAAAACTTACAGGGAACAATAGAATAAATAAAAATGACAAGAAACAGATAGGGAACATTACAAGAAGTACCGATGACAAGGAACAAGGAACAATACAAAACATACCAGTTACAAGGAACAATAGAAGAAATAACAATAAAAAAACCAATACTACAATAGAACTAACAGGGAACAATTGAAGAAAAACTAAACACAAGAAACAATACAAGAAACACCAATTACAGGGAACAATACAAAAATACAACAAACAGGAACAATACAAAAATACTAGTTACAGGGAACAATACAAACATGCTAGTTACAGGGAACAATACAAAAATACAACTGGCCGGAACAATGCAAGCATACCACTTACAGGGAACAATGCAAAACATACAACTAACAGGAGCAATGCAAACATACCAGTTACAGGGAACAATGCAAATATATCAGTTACAGAGAACAATACAAAAATACCAGCTACAAGGAACAATGCAAAAGTACAACGAACAGGAACAATACAATTATACTACTTACAGGGAACAATACAACATACCAGTTACAGGGAACAATGGAAAAATACAACTAACAGGAACAATACAAAAATACTAATTACAGGGAACAATACAAAATACTAATTGCAGGGGAAATACAAAGATACAACATACTTGGACCAATACAAAATACACCACCTACATGGAAAAGTACAACTAATACAAGCTGCAGGGACCAATCTAAAATAGAATACCAATTACTGGAGAAAATGCAAAAATACAAGTTTCACTAAACATTATAAAACAAATACCAGTAAGGTGGAACTATTCTACAAAGAAAAAGAGTTAGAGTGATCAATAAAGCAATGCTGGCTTAGTGAACAATAACAATACACAGCTATTGGGAATAATTGGCAAAAATACCAGTTACAGGAGATAATACAAATCAATGCGAGTTACAGGAAACAATGGGAAAATACCAGATTCAGGGGATAAGGTAAACATACAGTGAGCAATCCAAATATTATAATTGATAACCCCATGCAATGTTTCTGTTAAAGTTAATTTTTGCACCATGACGTCTACATTATACCCAATGCAATCATACATTTTAGGCATACCACTGGATGTTAAGTTACTAAATAACAAATTCAGTAGCGCTTTTGAAAAATCATTGCTGTCTGGTTTCTACTATTCGTTTTCCGGCAAAGTATTGATTTTGGGGAACGCAAATGTAGGAAAAACATGCATAACTCGAATTCTCATTGGTATGAAGCCCAACACGAGAAAACAGTCAACTGAAGGAATTAAAGTCCATGTTAACAGAGCTTGCATTGATAGAGAGACTAAGAAATTAATCCCAGGAGGTAAGTCACGAAACAAAGAAATCAGAAAGTGAGTGTTTTTAATAGGGTAGATTAGAGTCCAAGACACTTGTCATATTCAACTGATTAGTAAAAGGGTTTTAAATGGCGGAAATGTATCATCTGTGACACGTGTCAGTATTATTATGTATGGATGATTTACGATTATTGTTGATGAGAAAATGTGAAAATATGCATTGAGGTTAATGATGAAAGTGCAATGGTCTTTTGAGGTTGATGGGGAAATGTGAAATTTACGAGAGAGGTTAATAAGGAAATGAAGAATTTCCAATACAGGTTGAAGAGAAATGTATAAGCATGTACAATTGTACCTTAACATTAGCGAAAACATATACAAGTGAAAGAAAAAAGTATATTCGGAAACAGGAAATGCATGATTAAATGTATTCAAGTTGAACAATATGTGATACCTGCATTCAATGTTATTGGTGTCGAATCACAGTTCAAAAAATCAATATTTAGTGTGTCTATCATTTGCACTGATTCATGCCAGAGAATGGTGCCTCTTTGAAACTACGAGATGTTGAGCGATGCATGTGGAATGTCATGCTAGATCCAGAATAATGCTGGACCAATCTTGATTAAAATAAGATCTCCCTCGTGCCCCCCTTTTTACAGATATGTCGCTGTGTGAATTTGGTTACGATTTTGATTATAGTGTTTAACACCACTTTCAACAATACTTCAGTTAATTCAGTTTTCTTGATAGAATAAACCGGAGCACCCGGAGAATACCACCAACCCGTAGCTGGCATACTGTATCATATAATGTTGTATTGAGTACCCCTCGCCTGACTGGTGTTCGAACTCACAACGTTAGTGGTGATTGGCACTGACTGTATTAGTAGTTGTCAATCTAACTACCATATGATCATGACCACGATGGCCCTATCGCGGTGTGGAAGATCGTTTGAAATGCCATTATGGGTGTGAGTGAGCTTATGTCATGAAAATATTAATTGATATGATATATACCGTCATGACTTTTTTTGTTCGATCAGATTGCTCGTAGCATGAATAGTACTATTTTCATGTTTTCATAAACATCTAAGTAAAATGATGCCATCATGAAAGTGCTCCCCACATGTGAGTAAAATGCTAACCCTGAATATTGACGCTAATTAAATAAAAAAATTTGACGACGTTGATTCATGTATTTGTTCTGATTCTATTGATAATACACAGACAAAGGAATATATATTAATTGATTAATTGGTTGATTGTGGCTTAACGCCACCAATAGCATTATTTTAGCTATATCGTGACTGTGTCTTGATCAAGTTAGTCTAAAGTTTAAGTATATTTTATTTGCTAAATACAACAATATTGAGATCGGACACATGTTTTTCCAGGTTACGAAGTATTTTCCCGTATATAAGCTATGTAGTCATACGTCTGATTTCGACAGTCGATTGAAGCAAAGAACATGACAAGATTTTCTTACTAACGCGGTCCGGGGTACAGTGGCCACGATCACATTATAATTTGATCTACACCTGCTTAATTCAAAATCAATACATATCCCATCTCAAAATTAAAGGGGCCGGGTGGCTCAATGAGTTAATTAGTTGGATTACCTAACAACTCATACCAATACGGTGAGGGTTTGCGCTCAGCTTTTGTAAATTACAAAAAAGGGTGCACTCAACTCGCAGCCGCAAGTGATAAAGATTACCAGTTGCTTCCCCATATTATATATCTGATATGCTTTCTAATTATTTTTTGCAATATTTTAGAGATTAAATATGAAGACATAGCATCCGGTAATCTTCTCAGACCTAAAACAGAGAGACACAGACTTGACAAAAAGAAAGTGAATGCGAAACTAAATGAAGAAGATGATTCAAGCAATGCCTTACTTTTGTCAAATTTGCCTTTGGGACATGATTTAGAAGAAACGAAGGAAAAAGACGAAAAAGAGGAAAGTCCACCGGAATCAGAGGATATTCCCGGCAATGAAATTACATTCCTACAAAAACTCAAATCTTTTCTTGGAATGCAACGTGACATGACAATTCAAATTACATCAAAAATGATGATGAAAGGTGCCGTAAAGGCAAGAAAAAGGGGAATTAACTTGAATCTAGCTCCAGTTATCATCTTAGATTTTGCAGGTCAGGAAGTATTTTACTCTACTCATCAGTCGTTTATTACTCACCAAGGAATTTATGTTTTAGTCATAAATGGAAGCCTCAATCTTGATAGTGAAATCCCTTCGGAATCTTTCATCCCTGGTCGTCATAGTAAACCAACGACTAGAGGTAGGTTACTATATTGATATTGATATTCAATTTCCTTTAAAAAAAAAGAATGCATCATGAGAAAAGAATATCAGTCTGCTTGACACCAACTTTTAAAATCAGCGTTTGGTCTTTGATAGTAGCCACTTGTTTACATCGTATCAAGTTATTTGCTCAAATCAGATTAATCCGCTTAATTTTTCCATGTAAACGGAATGCCCAATGTATAAATATACAGATAATAATTAAAAAGACATTGCACGCAATACTAAAAATTGAGTAACACGAATCTCACTAAAAACCGGAGGTGAACTCAGGTGCTCCACAACGGTAGGCAGTTCCCGATCCACTAATGACACCCGTCCTCATAAACGTTATACATAGAGACAGTGAAAAAGAATTCCGTCATTCATTAAAACATAGATATCAAATTTAGTGCGCACGGCGCGTTTCTGAAATAACCTTCATCCGGCTCAAAATCGAAAGATTGGATAGGGTAATAATTTAACATTTTGGGAGCAATAAAACTAAAGGGTCTAAACCGGATAGCCAACATCTGCTAAGATCACCTATGGTGGAGGTACGAGAACCTTAGTTTGATCAATAATAACATTATTTAGGAACTATGCATTTCAGTAATTAATATATCTAATAAAACTGAGAAGAGTTCAACCTTTTTATTTCCCTCATTATACAGAGTTAAGGACAAGTACGCAATGACATTATAAGAAAGACCTTACGACCTTGGAACGTTCGATATCATACATATATGTAATAGTTTGATTTTCATTTTAGGCTATATAATGTTTTGGGTGAGCTCAATCCTCACCTATTCAAAGGGTAAATCCAAGACGTTTCCCCAAATACTGCTTTGTTGTACACACAAGGATCAAGTTTCTAAAGTAAGTGTAACGATAATTTAATTAGATACTAAGGTTTGGGCCTAAAACAATAGTTTAGCCCCGCCACTCTTTATTGAAATGTATATATCACACAAGACACGTGAGTGGTCATGTAATTGCGTTAGCTGTATCGACTCTGGAGTTTATATTTCTCGCCTCACCTGTGCTTGCAGTTTCTATTTAGAAAACGTTTGAAAACCCCTTTCTTGAAAGGGATAGGGTTAGTACTTCGCTAATAGTAAAACTTACGTCTAGTAGGTTCAAATTGTATTTGATAATCTAACTTTGCAACGTTACGTAATATATTTGACGTTACACAGTGGTGAACGTCAGTTACTGTTCATCAACGTAATACTTAGAATTGCAGCAAATCCATGATATTGGGGGCGCCAAGAAGTGAAAATGAAATTAAAAAATGCATAATATCGGAAAAATTAAACCAACGAACTTAAAGTCTGTGTATGAAAAAAAATTAAGATTTCACTTTAACACTTAATGTCTATGAATAACATTTACACTTCAATCGTCCATTGTCGAATTGTGTATCTTGCTTCTATCCTAGATTTACTCTCTAGTGACGACATATGTTGTGTTGACATGGAATTATCATACACTTCTATCGGATACAGTTTAAAAATTGGAAGATGTGTAAGTCCATAACTTGTGCGTAATTTTACAGATCTGATTAGTCCATCCTTCCCGAATATTAGTTCGTCCACCACGGCTAACTTCCATGTGATTCTCGACGAGTCATCATGAATCTTGACCATATCGCCTACTGTGTGTTTTTACCACATGTCCTATAATATTCTCGTAACGCCGTTAAATATTCGTTCTTCCATCTAGTTCCGAATTTCTGAATAATATCAGGCTGAATCTGTAGACGACGGTTCAAATTTACGTGTGTATATGGTTCAGTGTCGTATATGTTCTTAATGTCTTTTTGCGGATATGGTGGACAAGTAAATCTCCGACCACAAAGAAGTTGAGACGGCGTTAACGGTTCTGGTTCATTTAGGTCTGATTTAATGTAGCTTCTATTTGGGTAATAATTGTTTGTATTGTCTCTGTATGAACACATTTACTTCCCATCACTTTCTTCAAACTAATTTTCCACTTTCTTCAAACTAATTGTCGTAAGTCCGATCATGCGTTCCCAAAATCCGCCATACCAAGGTGCACCCCTCGGAATAAATTTCCATACGGTACCATATTGGTTAAGTTTTTCCTGTAAATACGGCGAATCAGTCAAGTATTGAATTTCCTTACTAGCAGCTACATATGTCGAAGCGTTGTCGGAAATCATAATTCGTGGAAGTGATTTGCGACTTGAAAATCTCCTGAAGGCTAGAACAAATGTCTCTTCACTCAGATTTGATACAATTTAAAGATGTATAGCTCTAGTCGAATCACATGTGAATAAGCAAATGTAGACTTTAGATTTAGTGTTATCATAGTTCTTGACATATAATGGTCTTGCAAAGTCTATTCCAGTCACTGAAAACGGGGTTGTTTCCTGTACTCTCTCTTGTGGTAACGGTGGTGGATCCGGTTTTGGCTAATCCTTTCCTATTACTTTACAGCAAGTTACAACTTTTCGCAAAATTGTTTTAACTGATTTTCGGAATCCAATAAGTTTGGCGTAAATAGGTTACAGTAATGTTTACACCTCCATGTAGTTGGTTGAAATGTGCATCCATAATAACTAGTGTTGTAAAAGTATGTTTTGTAGGTAGTAAATACGGATATCTAGTTGTCTCGCTCAGTGGTGCGTTGTCAATTTTTCCTCCACATCGTAATATGTTTTGCTCATCCATGTACAGTTTCAGTTGTCTAACTGTTGACGGCTTTTTCGTAGATTTTTTGCTAAGGCATTTTATCTCCTCTTGAAACGTGGTTTCCTGTGTGTTTCGGATCCATTTTAATGTTGCGTTGTGAATTTCCTCCACAGTAATATACGATCCCTTTCTCTGATAATTCATTGATCTGCAGTTACGTAAGAATCTCAGTACATACGCTGTGGTTCTTAAAAGTTTTTTCAAACTTCTAAAACGTTCCAAGTCTATAAGAGTGTGTAATCCCACTTCCTCTGTTTGTGACGATGTGAAATATAAATCCGTATAAATTTCGGCTGATTGAAATGCTATCTCAAGTTCATCTTCAATTGATGTAGTTAATGAAATACACGTGTTTCCATTCCAAACGGGTCATTCATTTTCGTTACACATCCATGCTGGTCCGTTCATCCACAAGTCGTTTATATCCTTAAATCCTCTCGTTAACATGTCAGCTGGATTCATCTCTGTAGGACAATACTTCCATTGTAGATTTTTTGCAAGATTCTTAATTCCTTTTACACGATTTGCACTAAAAGTCTTAAGTGGTTATATACACATTATCCAATTAAGTACAATTTTACTGTCAGACCAAAAATGTATCTCCATATCTCCTAGGTTATCAAGTAAATGTCGAGCCAATCGTGCTCCTACTACAGCTCCCATCAGTTCCAGTTTAGACAGTGTGATTTGTTTTAACGGAGCCACTCAGTTCTTTGCCATTACAAGTATTGATTGATTTCCGGTTACAATGTAGGCACACGAACCGTATGCACTCTGGCTTTCATCTGTGAACACATGACGTTTTGCTCCTGTGGCGATTCTTCTTTAAAATAATACCTTGGTATTTCAATTAATACAGCTTGTTGTAAATCACGAGCTAAATCGTACTATTTGGCTGGTAAAGGCTGGTCCCACTCACATTTTCCTTCCCATAATGTCTGCATCAAAAGTTTTGCATGGACGGTGATTGGGCTGAGTATTCATTGTGGAACAAATATACTGGATGACTGACTTAGTATATCCCGCTTAGTGATAGTGTTTTCAATATCAAACGAAATGTTGTTTCGAAACTAAAATGTGTCGCTTTCAACGTCCCATCTCAATCCTAGAATTTTAACTGTTGGTCCCTTTTTCAGACAATCTTCCGATTCGACAAGTTGTCGTAATTTTATGTTATTTGATATGCATGATCTCAGATTAAATCCTCCTTTTGACAGTATCGAGCGTGATTCTCTGTAGAATGATATTAAGCTGTTCTCGTCCGGAAAGCTTGACAAAACGTTATCAACATATACGTCATTCTTTAATAGATTTGAAGTGTGTGACGGATTCAATTTCAAATGTTTTAACACCATTGCGTTTAAAATAAACGGGGAACAAGTTGTTCCGAATAAAACTACTCTGAAACGATATGTAATCAATGGACTGTTCGGGTCGTTCGAATAGCTTAAACACAAAAATCATGTCACATCTCGGTCGTTTTCATCTAATTCAATCTGTAAAAACGATTTCTCGATATCTATTGATACTGCATATTTGTTTAGTCGGAACCTGGCGATAATTTCTGTCAAATCGTTGATTTTTGGTGGTACTGGCATAAGGCAATCATTTAAGCTAGCTTTATCTGAAGATTCACGGCTACTACAATCGTACACTATTCGTATCGGAGTTGTTAACGAGTCCTTTTTAACAGCATGATGAGGAATGTAATGTATTTTCCTATTCGTATTTATATCTACGTCTACCTTCTCAATAAATCCACGTTTTTCTTGGTCGGCAATGATGTTTCCGTACAATTTTAACATATTTGGTTCCTTACTAAGTCTGTTGATCATGTTTTCAGTACGCCTTTTAGTTACGTTAAAATTACTTGGTAGTTCTGGAGAATCTGTTTTCCATGGTAGCTTAGCTAAATAACGGTTATCGTTGTATCTAATACTTGTCGTCTCGAAATCATTGTTTATGTTTGTATATTCATCTGTAGTTACTCCCATAGATTGTAATTTCCAGAAACGCTCCAAATCGTATTCCTCATTCTTGTGTTAGATTAAAATGTTCAACATCGACACTGAAGTTGTATATCCTGTTGAGTTGCTCATGGGTCCGGATAGCAAATATCCAAGTCATGATTGATCAGCAGTGGTTCCTTTACCACGAATTATCTTGTTCTGAACGATGTCCGAATAATAATCTGCGCCAATTAACATGGACATTTCGAATTTATCTCCATTACAAGCGGGGTGAACTAGTTTTAATCCATATAGATAGTGTAATCTAGATGCATCGAAATTAATGTTGTTTTGTAGAGGAGCAGCAGTAGTCGGTACAATAAGTACTTCTTTTGATATCTTTTCGCCACTCTTAGTCTGAATATCAACAATGGCTTTACCCAGATTGCGGATGTTTTGGTTAGCATCTCCAAATGCCGCTACACTGACAGTAGATGTTCCGTTTGGTTTAAGCTTTAACTTACTGGCTAAATCCATGCTGATGAACGATTTCTGTGATCCCTCGTCTAGAAGTATGTTAGTTGATACACACTGGTTTCTTGCCCATACTGATGATACAGCTGTTTTCAGTAAAACGTCAGTTCGTTGTTGATCTGAAGATGATGATGATGAATGAATAACTGACGTGTTGCGATTATTATCTCCGACATCGATTGCATTGAAGGACGTACTACTTTCTATTGGCATGTGTTGATCATTCCGTGGTGCTTCATGTTGCATTTACGGCATGTAAAACGTGAACGACAATCTGTAACCTTGTAGTTACCGAAACAGTTGAAACATAGCCTTGTTTGCTTAATTATATCAAAACGTTTCTCCCAATCTACAATGGTTGTGCATTCAAGTGAAGAATGTGGTTGTTGACAATAGACACATGATTTTGAGTTCGAATTTCCGCTGTTTCTCTTATTTTGATTTCCCTTGAACTGTTGTTTTGTGTTACTAGTATATTTTGATACGGTTCCAGCGTGAAAAGATGCAGTTGTATTATCATATCGAACGAGTTACGATTTCCTGCCTCCTGTATGTACATTTCCTTGTCTATTGCTTCACGTAACGATTTGATATCCTAATTGTTACTTCCGTGTTCTGGTGTCAGACTTTTTCTCATTTCGGCGGGTAATTTTCCAAAAATAATTGTCCTGTGATTGTCCTGTGATTTTCCGAGTGACTTTAAACCTCGAATACTGGCTTTCATTTTGTTAAAAAATGAGCTAAGACTGTTTAATGTAACTGACGCACATGACAATTCTGGTAGATATTGCATGAATGCATTAATTATCATGTGTTGTTTTCCGAAACGATCTTTAAGCAAGCAAATGGCTTGTTCATAATTTGTGTTTGTTAGAGATAAGCCAGAAATGCATCTTTTAGCTTCATTCTGCAACTGAGACTTTAAGTAGGTAAATTTCTGAACGTTTGCTAAAGCTGTGTTTGAGTGTACACTGGGCTCGAATGACTCCCAGAACGTTTGCCATAATAAATGTCTCCTGAAAAAGTATATAGATCTAGTGTCGGAAGCCTGGTAAAATCTGTGTGAAGGGTTAGTGTCAACAACTGGCTGTCTTGTATAATAGAATGAATTAGGTATGACTGGTTGACGGTGGCATGGGTTTGTATTCTGATTTATATCATGCGTACTTTGAATATTCGGTAACATTGTTGGAATTGTAAAAACTTCCCCAATAGTAGTCTGATTTGGGGTTCTTGTACCGACGAATTGTAATGTCCAAATGTAGGTTGTATTCGTCGGTGTCCATTATTTCTTGTTCCATATCTTCCACTTCTGTAACTTCAAGAATCTCACCATCTAAAGTTTTTAACAAGTTTCTCTTCTTCACTAAAGTTTCAAAAACTGCCGATAGTTCTTGGTCACCGACGTCATTTTCTACATTTTTTTCGCCTGTCCTGTCTTGTGACGGCGCTTTTGTGTCCAGCCCGAATAGCTTTAAGCTCCTCCATTGGTCACGGCACAAATTTCTTGAAGGGGATAGGGTTAGTCCTTCACTAATAGGAAAAACTACGTCTAGTAGGTTCAGCTTGTATTTGATAATCTAACTTGGCAACGTTACGTAATAGATATGACGTTACACAATGGTTAACGTCAGTTACTGTTCATAAACGTAATTCTTAATTTTTCGGAAGAGATCAACACCTCGCTCGAAAGAATATTCCGTCACTTGCAAACATGACGAAAGACGGTATTTGTAATTCGATGTTGGTTCAAAGTTTCCCTGTGTACTACCTAATATTTAAACGATGATTACGGTAATTGTATCTCTTTTACAAAACCTATATTAAACATGACAACTTTTTTTGTCACAAAGAGTTTATTATTCATATATTTCTTTTGCCAAGCCAGGAAAGTGATTATATTACATTTCGGAACTCTTGTAATAGTGTGGTATTTTTGTTGATTATGTTTGTTATTTTAAGATACACACAATCGTGTTTCAATATTTTTATACTAGGAAAAGATAGAAATACAGCGAACATACATTTTTGATGAGGTTACAAGAATGTTTGAAAATACAGAAGAAATGTTTCACCTAGTTCTCAAACACCGCATTTTCATCAATGCAATAAATCCAAAAGATCCTGAAATAGCGGTACTCCAGAATGCAGTAGTAGAAATGATATGTGAACAGCCGTCATGGGGTAGAAAAATGCCAAAACCATGGATCCATTTAGAAATGGTAATTAATAAGAAGGCAGAGAAAGGTTTGAAAGTGATTCCTTTCAAAATGGTGGAAGAGATAAACCAAGATAATCCAGTAAAAGTATTAAGCAAAGAAGAGATTGTTTTATTTCTACAGGTACAGCATGCTCAGGGAAATATCATATACTTTCCCCTTCCTGGTCTCCGTGACTACATTGTCATATCTCCATCTTACGTCATAGACGCATTTAAGTCAATTGTCACAGATAAGAGGTTTTGCACGGGCATGCGCCGTAGGTCTTTAAAATCAATGAATCGATATGGAATTCTGGAGAAACTGGATATTAACACAATATGGAAATCAACCGAATTCCTGAAACATAAGGATTTCATCATTTGCCTTATGTGTCACTTAGATATCCTTGCAGAACCAAGAGTATATAACCCAGTGAATCACTCATTAATACCATCACAATTTTATTATGTGCCGAGTATGGTATCAAAGGGAGGTTATCCATCCTTCCTCGAAAGCGAAGATTTAGCATCAAGATCAGTCGGTCTCTCCTTCAAGTTTCATAGTGCAATACTACCATCTGCAATTGGCTATAGATTTATGGCATGTTGTCTAGACATGTGGGAGGTGAAAACTATCAATGAGGAGAAATTACTTTTCTCTGGATTAGTCGTCTTGATTATCAACAGAGCATTGATGCTACTTGTAAGCGTTAAAGAACAAAGAATAGATGCTTTTCTAATACACTCAGCTTCACGACATCAAATTATACCAGACTTGGCTGCAAGCATTCGAGAATGTCTAAGTGATACCTTAGATAGAATATCAGATAGCTATAAAATAGCATCTGAGGGAAATACTGCTACTGGAAATGATAGGGTATTTCATGTAGAATTTACTTGCAATCACGTTACATCGCCATGTTATTTTTACGGAGAAGAGAACAACACCTGTCTACACACTAACAAGCCTCTACTAGACAGTTCTACTATATGGTTTGTTAATAAAGTAAGTAAAATATTAAACCCCATTCAAATGTAACAGGCTTAAGGTGTGTAATGGTGAATACACTCCGACTGTAGATTATTGTAAAGAATTTATGAGAACCGTATGGTTCGAGTTATTATTATTATTTTGTAAGAATATACCAGTTGGAATGTACTGTACTATTTAATGCATTGCCATCTAAAAATGGCTTTATTTCAAATTCTTACATTTTCAATATTTAGAAATCTAAACTAGATCATAGTTAAAAAACAAACACGATAAAATTGCATTGGAATACACCCTTTCATTTCTCGATTATATTTATACAGATGTTCACTTATGGTCTGCTTGATCTGTAATTACAAACGCTTGTTACAATTTGTTTTGTTAGACAATCGATTTTAAAAGGTCAAGTTCTTGTCAGTTTGGAACATTAATTATACCAGAATTGAAATACTTTGATCTATCTTTGCAAAACTGATCAATTACTCATAAAAAAAACATTCAAATTGTTTACTGTCCAAACTGATATTAATTATGTAGAATTCTAGGGTAACCATCATAGGCTGGTGGTAAACCATCGATTTTGAAACTTGTGGAAAGTTCACCCGGAGTTCGATGCCCGCAAGTACCAAAATATCAATAACATGTTTTAAGGCTAAGAAAAGTAAACTACGAAAAAAAATCAAAAGGTCAAAACTGTAGATTCTTAAACATAACCAATGGCCGATCGAACGTGTGACGTCAGAGAATTGGAAACATGCTAGAATATTCCAGTGAACAAATGTAATTTAACGATGGAAAAGTCTAAGGAATGCTTTAGATGTTTTTATCTTTTTTGTTCTTTTTATTCTTTAGAAATTTGTATTTAAGTATTTCTGATTTTTGCAGGAACCCCTGCTTGTATTGAAAATGATCAATTGTGTTTAAAATGTTTGAAAATATAATTGACTAACAATGCATATTTCAAAACAAATTATATTCAACAATATGATTGATTGTATTCCACCAAATTTACATAATAAAAGATTATCCTTAAATGTCTCTGTAGGTCACAGAAGAATGTCCAAGAAGTTGTAAAGGTATGTACTCTGTATTTATTATATCTCCCTATTCAGATTGATGTTATTAATGTACACTACATGTATATGTATGTAGCATTATTAGGTTCCTCAAATAATAACAAGTTTATGTAGAGTTCTACTATTTATTACTTAAACAAAAATATATCCCTGCAATTACAATAGACAATATAAGTACAATGCCAATGACAAGAAAGACAACTCTTTCTAATATAATTTTTGTAAACATGTATCATGATTACGGTAAAAAACAACAAAAAACAATGCAATGTAAATCAATGTGATTACTGACTATTCAAGAGGTGACCTGTGGGTCATGAACTCATCAACATGTTTGAGTGATGAAGAATGTAAATACAAATATGTCTGTGCACACATATACCTGTACATCTTATTTTCAAGAATATGAAAATGTAAATATAATGTTTTATTCTATATTAGTAAATTATTTAGTATAGATTTCTACCTAAATCATTTTTTAAAATAAAAAGACGTATTCACCTCCTCAGATGTAATATTCACCGCGGTAAATCTCACGTGTTACTAATTTTGGAACATGGATTTTTTTTAGGAATGTTTTATTTTAATCTACCAATGAAAAAAAGTAAGATTTGCAACTTTATCCGACGGAACATTAAAAAAATATATTAAATGATAAAGATTCAGATAATAGCATGGTCGTGATGTAATTTACTAAACAATAATGTAGCACTACGTCAGGGCAGTCGACATGTAGCATTTGTTTATTTCAGAAAACCACTATTTCCTCAAAATATAGAATAAAACAATTACTGTCTTTTGATTCTATAAATGTGTGGATTAATTGACTTTTGAAAAAAAAATAATATTCACTTCGCCCTTTCGGGCTCAGTGAATATAATTTTGTTCAAAAGTAAATAAATCCATACATTTACCTCATCAAAAGAGAGTAATTGTATAATATTAAAAAAGAACAAAACTATTAACCATCATAATAAGTTAGCATAAACTTCATACACCAATTATTGTGATAAGCTAAATAACTTACTAACTAAATTAAATAATAAAGCAAAGCAAAACAAAACAAAACAAAGCAACAGTAAAATAAAATACACTGATTCTTTCCTCACATGAGGTGCAAAGGATTTCTAGGTAATTAGATCTTCACGGGTGAACTCAATTCATTTGTACCTGTTTAGCAAAAGGGTTACTTTTACTCTGACTGCTTAAATATATGCATGCCATTTTAGTAAACAAATGCACACGCAACTATATTTATAAAATATTCACACTCCTCTGCCATTCTTAGCAGTAAACTTGTTAAGATAATACATTTAATTAACGGTCTGTTTGTTTATGATAATTTCATTATCAACTTTGATATATAACCATTATTTACAAAAA
>MJUT01045729.1:650401-667336 GCA_002080005.1 Gigantidas platifrons | reverse complement strand
GCAACAGTGAGACATGAACTTTTTGAGCACAGGTTTATTGCTTACATCTTTTGATGTCATTGACACAGGATCAGCAATTGAGGAATCAATTTTTTGCAATGAAGACTTTAATTCTGCAATTAACAAATCTGAAGCAGGCTGTGAAATATTAAAGGGTGTCCCTTTCAAAGTCAACCTCAAGAAGACATCTTACACCAACTTTTGTACAGTGCTTAGACTAGACATGAAACTGTTTTTAAAAGCTTCATTGCTTTCAGCATACTCTCTTATTGCCTTCATTGTGGACAATGACTGCATTTTTTTTCTCACATTCAGGAGACAAGGCACTCCTTTCAAGTGTAATCAATTGGAGTCCTAAATTTAAAATGCACATTATTTTTTTCACAGGGGTTAGACCAATACATCACAGGGGCAGTTCTTGCTGCCAACCACACACCCAAATCATCTAAAGCATACATTGCAATCAGGGATAGCTGAACAGATGGGTATGTGACCCTGTGGTCGGGTCCTCCATCAGAGTAAAATATACGAATTAATTTATCCAGGTTCCATGTTCGAGAAAGTGCCTGACGCATTTCAGCACCATGTCTCATTGGTGTTGAAGGTTCAATAATACTATCTTTTAAACCAACAGATACAGTGCCCCTATAGAATGAATCTTCAACACTTTCAGGTATATCATTGATCAGAAGAACAGAGGGTGTAAGTTTGGCTTTGGCATTCATGTCATGATCACTTGCTGAAAACTGAGCATTTTTGCTAACCACAACTTTGTTTTCTTCTGTTGACAGCAGCAAGTAGGGTAACAGGTTTCACCAATACAAATTTGATTTGTGTCATCCATACAGACTATAACAGTATAATCTCTATATTTGACAGCGAAACTTTTCACATACCTGAACAGAGCAGCACAATACTGACTATCAACATGACTACCACATAGCTGACGAGACTGAACTTTGAATTTCAAATCAAACTTCCCTTTATGTTGAACAGCATTTCCATAAAAAGAATTTTTAGGCCAAAAATGTTGAACAGCATGTCCATAAAAATAATTGTTAGGCCAAAAATGTTGAACAGCATTTCCATAAAAAGAATTTTTAGGCCAAAACTGTAGTCTCACCTATTAAGCAGAGGGAACTTTTACATCATCTGGGAGGTGTTTTTTGACTTGAGTGATAAGATCAGAAACCGACATTGCCATCCCCATATGAGCAATTCTGCCATGACGTCGATCATCTACTGCTTCAAGTTCATACTTGTTAATGAAAGCTTTGATAGCATCCCAGGAAGCCTCATATGTTGCAGGACATTCCTCATTAAATGACCTCATGTCATAAACTAGTTCAGTATCACCACCAGACTGGAGAATAAGCTCAAGCCTAGCTTGTACAGCTTTACTGATTTCAGAAGGCTGTGCAGAATGATCACCAGTAAGATAAGCATACACAGAGTTAAGGATAGTACGATTATTTATTTCCAGACTAAATTTGTCTTTAAATTCACGTTTCATGGCACGTGTATGATACACTGGGATTTCCTTTTCAATCTGATGTAAAACATCATTAGAAGTTTTCATATCTACCCCAGGCCCACACTTCCAAACAAACCACAATGTGCCCATATCATTACCTCTGTAATAGCTGTAAATTTCAACATTTATTTGCAGTTGTATGTTTTTCATAAAAAAATATAGGTATTTTCTATCAAGAGGTAATACTTCATTTATTAATTCAGGAGAATACATATCTTTACCATTTAATAATTTTTCAACTGCGAATATCTGTCAATTATTTTCTGATCTGTCCGCAGTGCACCTTTCAAAAATCGTAAATCATCCGAGTGCCAATCCCCAGGTTGGCGAATAGGTTCCATTGACAGATGTATTTTTTGCATGTTTGTGTTGTTTAATGACAAGTATTCACCCATCTTATCTAGGTCAACTCTTGAATCGCTACTTTCAACTCGTGTAGTCTACTGGTGTTCAGAAATGGGTATGCTAAACATCTGTATAAATTCTGTGCATGACTATGCAAAAATTTTGCATCCAGCTGGTTAATTTTATGCTTGTGAGCAGTGGGATTATTGTACAGGTGTACGAAATTGCCTGGGTCTTTTTCACCATATAGCTTTTCAAAATAACCTGGTAAAGAAATATATCTGTCTTTGAACCTGTGCAAATTTGGAAAGATGTAAAATAAAGAATCAGACAACTGTTTGACAAGTGCTTTGCCACTGTTCTTTTCACATCCCTGAATAAAGCCATGCCCAATTTTTTCAGCAGATCGATAATATCGCTATATAATCTAAAATAACCCCTTGAGTTTGTTGCTGAGCCTATTTTTCAGGGTATTTTACACTATCTAGAGATAACTTACGTTGCCCTTCTTTCAACAAATTGAAAGCATTACTGACGGTTTTTGTTTGAACTTTTGGGGTCATGCTGTACAAAGCATGATTAAATTTAAAATTCTTAACACACTCTGTTACCGAGAGCCCCCAACTGACTTCAATTTTATTTTTCATATCTGAAATATCCTGTACGAGGAAAACCCTTCCATCTTTATAGTCATCTATACTCAGTTTATCTGTAAAACGTGTATTGTTTAATGCATGACTGCTTGCAGCACTTATTGCCTCAAATATCTGAGAAAAATTATGTTCGGTCGAAACAGAGACAACATACCAGTCCAAAACTGTTTGCGATTCTTTCGTAACTTTCACCGTGACTAGAGTTTTGTTCATTTTGAAGAAAGAACTGATAATACGTATTAGTAAAAAAAAAGTATACCTCAATTGCTTTATCTAAATACGTGTAGAGGGATTTTCGTTTTGACAAAAGTTCCTCGAAAGACAAATTGCCAGATTTCGGCTGCACGAGAAATCTATATCACGAAATATCAACGACCATACAGTATCGCAAACACCGAATAAAGCGTACAGGTGATGCTTTGTATTAAATCACTAAACATTGACGGAAAAATATAAAATTTCCGGGTTTTACCGTGAAAATCGTAATTTTTCATTTTGTTTGTTTTACGTGAAAAAGCTTCAAAACCAACGCGCGCGCTGACGTCAAGCACAGAATTAAATTGTAATGGCCTTATAAATATTTTCCCATCTATTGCCCATGTTTGCTTGATGTCTCTACTTTTAACTAATTTACGGTACATAAATTCTAGCTTACTTCTCGTGACGATCAGGTCTTCGATAAGACGATCATGACTGTATGATGGTAGTTCCTTAAGATTTTTGGCAGTTTTGAGGATTCGGTGTTTGATTCCAGGACTATTAAGTCGAACTATTATTTGACGAGAATATTGGCTGAAAGGATTTCCGATTCGATGAGCACGCTCAGCTTCGGGTATCTGGAAGTCGTTGTAGATTTTTTAGGACATTGAACACTTTTGCAACTGTGTCCTGTGGATCGTTTTCATCGATTATAGCCACATTAATAAGCGTACGTCTACCATATTGTTCGAGTCCGTCTATATTATCGCGCAGCCTGCGCTTTCTGTTTTTAAAAAGTTGGTGAAGGGGGGCAGTGGAGCTGAGATGAGTTTAGGTATGTCGGGCAGGAGTACTGTTTTTACGGCTTCAGCTGTGTTAAGCAGATCACCCACTTTAAGACTGTTCCGCTAGGATGTGTTTCCATTTCGAAACTATCTGACGACGTTCTTCTGTAAAAGTCGATTTTACTCAATCGTCTTGGAATTGGTCTTTTAAAAATCGGAGCAGGAACAGAGAGGTTAACACCTTTCAGCAAGTCGCGTAAGCTTCTTTTACGATCCCGTTTTACAAGATTTATTAATGAAAATTCACCTTGTTTGCTCGAAGATCTAAGTTGACCTGTTCGCGGCTTCTTTTTCATTTTTGATTGGCCATTCGATATTCCCTAACGTTTTATGTACGCGCATGGAGGAAATTATCATGTCTAAATTTAGTAACATAATGATCAATGTCATAAAGTTATCAACAACCGAAGTACATTCTTATCTGGTAGTGTGCCGTTGTGTACACAAAACGTGAAATACTTTTATCACCTAGGTGTACATAGTATGCATGTACTTCCTGTTATAATGAATAATTTTCCTGTGTAATCATCTTTGTGTAGAAAACCGCCACTATTTGCATTAAGCGAACAAATAGAAAAAGTAAGTTAACTTCATTATTAATAGTAAATTATCATTAATTATGCATTGATTGATGATAGGTGTTAAACACAAAGACTAGCAGTATTGTAGTTATATCACTTAAAAAGAAAAAAAAACATAAAACATATCTAAGTTAAACATACACATTAACAAGTGATTATACATTTCTATTTCATCTAAAAATAAAGTTTAAAATCTTTATTATTAACTGAATCTTGATAATTGTCAACCAAAGATAATCTATTAAAAAAAAACTTTCAGCTTTGTCCCTAGAAAGGTGATACTTGATCAAATCTCGATTATATGCAACACGTACATGCCAAATTACACATGATTCTTTCCCAGAGACCAGTTTTCGCCAAATATGATAGCAGTCGTATTTGTATTCCTAATATATCATGACATCCTCCCAGTTCCCCATCATCAATTAGAGCAATGCGACATAAATGTATCAAGGTATTGTATCACCGTGTATCCCTGTACACCGGAAATTGATGGCGATGTACCGTAAATTATGGTTAGGTGTATCGTAAAAGCCATAGAATGTATAAAGGTATTGTATCACCGTGTATCCACGTACACCAAAAATTTATAGTGGTGTACCGTAGATTGTAGTTAGGTGTATCATAAAAGCGATATTATTTATAAAGGTATTGTATCACAGTGTATCACCATACACCATAACTTGATGGTGGTGTACCTAAGATTGTGGTTATGGGTACCGTAAAAGCGATATAATTTATAAAGGTACTGTATCACCGTGTATCCCCGTACACCATAATTTGATGGCGATGTACCGTAGATTGTGGTTAGGTGTACCGTAAAAGCAATATAATTTATAAAGGTATAGTAGTATTACTGTTTATTAATAGAATGAAAAAAAACATGACCATTACGAGAAAAGGTAGCTCGTTCAAACTCAAATTGTATGAAAAGATCGAGTACCATGAACTCCACTAAAACCTGGAGGTGTACGCAGTTGCTTCGATAGGGTATGTACTTCCTGCTCCACTAGTGGCACCCGTCGTGTTAATCTAGTTACAAATCCAGTGATAAGTCGTGAACGAGGAAGGGACCAGGAAGTGCTTAGGGCAAGTGTAACAAATCCGTGGTCATTTGTGACACAGATAGTCCATATCGATCAACCAAGTCATGGCGGCGACCGTAAAATTTTCCAAACTTTTCCAAAAGGAACCCTTGCTTCAGTAGCTTCCTTGTTAGCAACAACCCCCTATCAAGGAAATCCTAATAGGAACCACAACCTCTGGAATATCGTATGAACTGAGAAATATATTCTCCATATGCAGGTGCTGCTGGAATGTTGCTATATATAAATGGAAAGTTCACAATCGGAACATTGAAATCATCTCTTTTGTCGTAAAGTTTCGTTCTTAACCACTCATCACTCTCAATTTCAAGGTGTATGTGAAGGTATGAAGCAGACCTATCTCTATCTGTGGTATCCTTTATCTCAAGCTCAATGGGATAGATGCGATCAACGAAGAAAGGACACGTATGGATATAATATATGTATAAAGGCACCCTATTTTTGTCCTTCAGATTCCATTTTCAAATGCCTAGAATCTAACAAAATATATTTGCATGTCGAAGCAATGGTCTGTTTAAACTGATCTTTCTATGGCTTGACAATGAGTACAAAAGTACAAATAAATAAGGAATGAATCCCATCACCTGAGAATGATAATCACAAGTTATTAATTCGAATGTTACTTCAATGATCCTGATTAGTCAGCATTTTTTTAAAATCTAAATAGGAATATGGTAAAATGCCTTTAATATCGAGCATTTGTCCCTAGAAAAGTGATACTTGAACAAATTTGGATCATGTGCAACACTTACCTGCCAAACATACATAGAGTGCTGCTTTAACCTTTAATCTAAAACAAGTGTCACATATTTTTTTGTATTACACATGATCCGTCCACACATAGGAGAAGTCATTTACACATGATCATCTTCCAGAGAGCAATTTTAGGCACATTAGATATCATTCGTGCTTTTTTTCCTACGTTATCATGGCATCCTTCAAGTTTCCCATCGACAATTATAGCAATGTAATTAACAAACAAATACAAAACTATCAGCATTTTGAACTCGGCCTTTACAAAAACATGGATTTATAAAGGTATTGTATCACCGTGTATCCCGGTACACTAGAAATTGATGGTGGTGTACCCTTGATTGTGGTTAGTTGTACCGTAAAAGCGATAACATTTAAAAAGATATTGTATTTCACCGTGTTTCCCCGTGCACCGGAAAGTGAATGTGATGTACCGTAAAAGCGATAACATTTATGAAGGTATAATATTATGACTGCTAATTAGCAGAATGGAAAGAAAAACATGACGATCACGAAAAAAGGTAGCTCGTTCAAACAAACTCAAATTGTACCAAAAGATGTAGATAACAACGAATTAAACGACATGTGCTATGCTGTATAGCGCCTATATTTGGTGGTGGATTTATATACTAATACTCATAGAAGTCACTCAAAAATAGTGTTTTATTACAAAGTAAGCTACGTATTTACAGGTTTACAAAAATAGGCAATACACAGTTATTTGTTTCGTTGTTAAAGTACCTTTGATTTAAAAATTGCATCGACATTTAAATTGACATTCAACAATCATTTGTATCTGTTTTATTGCTAAAATAACATTACAATCTGAACCAAGGCAGATTAATTAGGAATACCAGTAAATTAAATCATAATTAAATATTAATGAAATCAATTATCTCATTTTAAAATTATTAGCTTGTTATATCGTGTTCAAAATAAACTAAAAGCAAAATCAAATAAAGCAAAACAAAACAGTAAATTATTATTTCTCTTTATTCAACATCCAAAATAAATATCCACCAATAAATCGGATTTATAAAATTGCCAAATGTTGACATGTTGACATTAACCAGTTAACTCCACAACATTTGTGTACCTGTCACAAACCAGGACGTGGATTTCCAACGTCATATGTCTTCTTTAAGCTTGCTGAGTTGAGGTGAGATGTGATTGTTTGCTTTTTTGATATAGCCAGAAATGTTGGCCATCATTGCTTAATATTTCTGTTCATACCCTTATTTAAAAGTTGATTGAATGATTAATTGCATTGACATCACATGAAAATACCAAGTTTTCAAGATCACAATACAACCTTAGAGTGTTATTATGGAAAGTTTAAAGAAACCAATGAAATCATAAGAAGCAGTCAATCGAAGGACTGACAATACAAAGGCCGAGAGAAAGATACATAAATGGCAAAGAATAATCTACAAAACACTACATTGTTGCTTAAGAGCAACACGAACCCCAATGTAAATATTATTGAACTCATGTGCTCCAGTAGAGTAGGAAGTTGTTGATCCACTAGTGACAGCCGTCGTGTTAATCTTGTTAAAGATCAGTGATAAGTCTTGTGTTTGTAGTGCCTATCACCAATACGTCGTGGGTTCGAGCCCAGCTTTTTAAATTAGAAAACAAGGATGCACTCGACTCGCTGCCACCAGAGATAAATTTTACCAGTTGCTTTCCCATGGTCGGTGGTTCTCTCCGGCTTCTTCCACCGCTAAAACTGGTCGGCATGATATAGCTGAAATTTTGCTGAAAGTGGTTTTAAACACGATAAATCAATCAATCAATTTATGTGTTTGTAAAATTACTCCATACGCTTAGTAGGTATACTTAATTTGTGATAAAAGCTTGAAGATATCGCCATGATTAATCAGGACTGGTAATACACTGACCAAAAGAAAACGAACAAGACGGCAAACAATGAGCAACACAACCCCAATTAAAAGCAAAGCCCTCATTCATGTGCTCCGGAAGGGTTAGCAGTCCATGTTCCACTAGTGGCACCCGTCGTGTTGTCAAGAATGCAATGTTAAGTCATTTACGAGGAAAGAACGAGGTTGTGATTTGGGCAAAGGAAACAAATTGTTAGTCATGTAAGGGTTAAGCATGTCAAGTCTGCGATGACTTCAACTTAACCAATAAGAACCATTGGCAGTTTGTGTTGACCGAGTCTGTTCTTTTCATTTGCTTTTTCTTTTTACCTAATTGTGTGGGTTTTTTTTGGTTTTTTTTTGTTTTTATTCTGGATCATCTCTTTATTCGCATATCTCCCTGAATCTGTTACTCTTGAGATTGTCTTATTAGTTAGTAAATAACACAAATTTCCTGAAATCATAGACAATGTGGTAGAAAAAATATAAAGAGTTGACCCCTTTTCCTGCGGCACCTACTCATACCTTTACAGGAGATAAACATTGCATCCCTATTAATTAATAACGTCAATAGGAAGAAAGTAGTGTCAACTACAGGATAAAAAAGAGAAGGCTTCCAATGCAAAAATCGTGAACGGGTTGCGCGTAACAGTTATGATATTAATTGATCCAGGACTGCTTAATGATGCATACCCAACATGATTTATTGGATAGCAGACTTCAAAGTATAGGTACAAATCACTTTTTCATGCTACCATAGAAATATATGTCTCTGACGCTACTGATCATATTCCCGACATTGAAACAGACATGACCTCGCCGTGATGATGTGCTTCCAAATGTTTTCTATTGCTCCTTTCTGAATACAAATAATAAAAAAAAACTAATGCTTTGAATTTTACCTCATGTTTTATAGCTGAGGCAAAATATTAGAGCATGTCCATCTTATCGGCAATTTATTGAAAATGATCAGGAACCGGTACTTTAAATTATTCCGATAGCTATTGACAGCTTTATTTGTTTGGAGCACCCATACATCAGACATATTCTGATAGGAAACACAAGGTATCAATTTAGAGATACATACACCATGTGCAGTGTTACTGGAATGTTGTCAGGAAAGTTAACAATGTGAACATTTAAATCATGTCAAGTTTCGTTCTCAACTGACCCTAACTAACAATCCATGGAGTAGGACAAGTCATGAAGTAGAACAAGCTGTTTCTATGATATCAACTTTACTTCAAGTTGAAAGAGATAGACACGATGACGATCACTATTGTCACCAAACATTAAATGCGTCAGTGATACGGCATTATCTATATAGAGGAATATGCAGTACCAGGTCATGTGGAGTAACAGTTATTAACATTTATTATTTACATACTTATAAGGTAAGTATCCCGGTATTTATTGATGGTGTACTGATACTTATTGAATAATATGAACTGATATTTCAGAGGTTGTGTTTCCTATCAGGATTATTTCGCTTTCAAATATTTTGGCTGTGACCGGACATGTTGAAAGTTATTCCAGATTCGCGTTGTGTGTATTTATGTATTAATAGAGGGTTACTGCTAACAAGGAAGGCAAGTCAACATTTTGAACGTTTTATGGTCGCCATCATTGTTGGTCAACTGTTGCAGAATATTTGTATCACAGATGACCACGGATATGTTCCTCTTGTCATGGACACACTCCTGCCATTTTACCTTTTTCTTCACTTATCTACGAATATCAACGGATATTGACTTGAGTAACACGACATATGACACTAAAACATGAATAGTTTACCCTTCTAGAGCACATTAGCTCAACACCGGGGTTTAGTTTGGTTCGTGTTGCTCAATCCATTCTTATGTTTTAATTTTTGTTTTGTTGACCATTTTTAGCCTAATTGTACTTTTCTTTCTGAATGTTATCTCGTTCGATTTACGGCTTTATATATTTAAATCTTCCGTTGACAAACCCGCAACAGAAGTTACTGAATATTTAGACAATCCATAAATTGTCCATTAGATATTCCATGCGATTACAGTATATTCAGTGTTCAGAACTTCACTTGTCAGAATATTTATTTTCAAAAATTCCCCGTCAACACCAATCAAGTACAATTAAAATATTACCAAAACTGTTTCCCGAATATTTGTTTTCATGCTTGACAAAGCAACTTTCTATATATAATCACATTGTCGAACACTTATAATGTGCATATACATCCTGTTAAGATGAATAATCTTCCTGTGTGAAATGTTTGTTTTGACGACCGCCGCAATTTGCATAGAGCGAACAAAAAGAGGGTAAGTTAACTTTATTGTTAATAGGAAATAATCATCAATCATGGATTAATTGATTGGTGTTTAGCACAAACATTAGCAATATTTAAATGATTGAATATTTATAATTTATCTAAAAATAACACTTGAAATAGTTATTATTAATTGAATGTTGATAATTGTCAACCAATAATAACATTTCTTCAAAAAAAAAATCTTTAGAAATAAAACATATTTGTGTATAAAGTAATCGGGTTATATGCATAGATGACCTAATTTATGGATGATTTTATGTACAATATATAGGGCAAAATATATCATATGGACAATGTGCAACCGTGGAATACACCAATCACACTGTGATATTGATGTAACATGGACATAAATATGGATAGTAATATATATATGAAGGCATCCTATTTTGGCTTTTCAGATTTAACTGTCAAATGCATACAATCTTAAAAAATTTATATTTACATGTCGAAGCAATGTTCTGTTTAAACCGATCTCTCTATGGCTAGACATCAATAACAAAAGTACAAATAAATAAGAAATGAAACTCATCTCATGAGAATGAGAATCACAAGTTATTAATTCGATTGTTACTTCAATGCCAATTGTTAGTCGGGAATTTATTTTTTTTAAATCTAAGTAAGCAATTATTTAAATCTAAACAGGAATATGGTAAAATATCTTTAGCATCAAGTATTTGTCCCTAGAAAAATGACACTGGAAAAAATATGGATTATGCGCAACACTTCCATGCCAAATTTACATAGGGTGCTGCTTTAACATTTAATCACAAACAAGCGTCACTTAATAAATCTCGTCGTCCACAGTCATTTCACATGATTATTTCAAGAGAGCAATTTTCGCCAAATAAGATATTATTCGTGTTTTATTCCTAATCTATCATGGCATGCTCCCAGTTCTCCGTCAACAATTATAGCAATGTGATTAAAGTTACAAAAAAACTATCATTAATTTGAACTCAGCCTTTACAAACACATAAATTGATAAAAGTATAATATTATCTCTGAAAAAAACATGACTATCACCAGCAAAGGTAGCTCGTTCAAACAAACCCAAAATCTATCAAAAGAAATACATGAAAACGAATTAAACGGCATGTGTTATGCTGCATAGCGCCTATATTTGGCGGTGGTTTTATTTTGCTGTTATTGGAGGATTTGACCAAAAACGTCCAATATAAACACCACCAATATTTCACAAGGTAGAACATATCGTGACGTATTCTAATATATACTAGTACTTATCGAACCCTCTCAACAATAGCGTTTAATTCAAAATCATTCGACTTATTAACAATATTAAATGGGCAATTATTTCTTTTATTGTTAATGTAACTTTGATTAAACAATTGTATCAGCATTTAAATTGACATTCAACAATCATCTCTATCTGTTTTATTGCTAAAATAACATCACAAACTAAACAATGGCAGATTAATTAGGAATGGTAAGCAGTTCTTGCTCAACTGGTGACACCCGTCGTGCTACTCTTTTCACAAATCCAGTGTAAAGTCATGAATGAGGAAATAACGAATTTGTGATTTCGACAAAGGGAACATATCAGTGGTCATATTACGCAAATGTTTCTTAACGGTAAAGCATGTCAAGTCAGTGATGACTTCATCTTAACCACTAAGAATCATTGATACAGTAGCTTCCTGGTTAGAAGTAACTGTCTGTCACGAAATCACGATAGGAACCACACGCTAAGGAATAGTAAACATTACATTCGTCATTTATTCCATATACTAGATCTCAACAACTTACTAAGTTGTATAAAATTAATGTCGTTATTTTATCTGACAAATTTCTATTTTCTTTCAATAGAATTAGATGTTGTGATGGAAACAGACAATGAGCTAGAACAAAAGCATGAATTGGACCACGTAAGATTTTTTATTTGAAATTGAAAACTGAGACAATGGGTAGTGATAAAACATCTTAAATATTTATTTTCATAACTTGTTTTTACTCGTGTCAGTTTAAAATTGAGTAAGACATTTGTCACATTTCGTCAATTGCCGACAGCATGTTTATTTTTAGTTTTTCAATTTACTGCAAAAAAACAAAAGTCGCATAACAAGTAGATGTACATGAGATACTTGCTGTAAAACAAAGGCCATAATGGGAACATTCAAGACCTGACAGGCTTATACTGGAAAAGCAGAAGTAATTAGACCTTGTCGTGGAAAATCGTCTAATGAAACGACATAAAGTTAAAACCCTCGGGAAAACAACACCCCTCGGGTAAAGAATTATGATGTTCACCTTAAGTGCAGGCATTAATTGTTTTATTATACTGAAACTCGATGCAAAAATAATTTGATAAATGTGAACATTTCTGTAAATGAACAGCGAGAATGGTTCTACTGGGCACACCGTTGGTGGCCATTTTATACATATTTACGTCACATACACGTTTTAGATCATGGTCATTTTAGCAATACCGTAAGCCCTTTGGCAACTAGATCACTGTTTCCCCGATGATTGGTAAAAAAAAACTAATGACCTGTGAAATAGAGAAAACAAGGAATTTAGGATTTATTAGTTAAAATATTGCACTTGATTTTCTATTGAAAAAAGATACTGAAGTATAATAATATATACTATTGTACTACCAAATCTACCACAGCTGTACCTGACATTATTAGAGCGAACACTTTCCCTTCAATATATTGAATCTGAAAACTTTGGCACCATAAAACGGATTCAGAGATGATATTATTGTAGTAAATTGATATTTCTGAATAAGTCATTTGTGCCAATAAAACTAGTTTAACCCCGTCACTTTTTATTTTTACCTCCAAGAAAGAGAGCGATCATGTAAATATATACGTGTGTTAGTAGTATCGATGTTACCTCTTTCCATGATGTTGGTATTGAATTTTGAAACTGGACCGACAATGTGGATTTTTTTTATTATTCATTTTAATCCATCGCTTAGAAAGTCATGCTAACTAGATTATAATCTAGAATACTGTTTTACCTGTATTTTCAAAGCTCTATAGTTATTGTTAACATTGTTAGCACATAGTCAGTCCTGGATCTGTACCATTGTGGTGTGGGGAGTGTAAAAGCACCATATACTAATGTATAAATGTCTGTGGATTGATCTTCAAATTTTCAACATTTTCGGAGATCCTGTCCTCCATTACTCGAAGATATTTAACTAATTATGATATTAACATTAATACAAAGGTTCAGATGATGGTCTTTAATGACACTGTCGACAATATTCCATTCCTATCGTAGCGGTCCATTTTATTGGTGGACGAAACTGGAGTACCTGGTGAAAGCCACCGACCTGTCGCAAGTCACGCATACACTATATCACATAATGTTGTATCGTACATAATATTCCATACAACTATAATATAATACAAATAAAAACATTGTTTCAGCAATTGTGGATAGCTATTCAAACCAATGAGTTATATCTTGCTGAAGAATACATAAGATTGGAAGCAGATGTAAATTATGCCCTGAAAGACGAATATGTAAGTAACATATAAAACCACAGACAGTATAAAGTAATGACCAATACACACCGTTATGTCTCTAGATTGTCCATTCTTGTCTGACCACTCGGTGTTTTCTACCGTTTATAATATAATTAATTCAAAATGTAGAATCTAATATCAAAGGCAGGTATATCTGAATATAAGCATAACCATAAAATCAGTTTTGATTCTTTTTATTAGTAAGAGTTCAAAGTTTCGCCAAAGGATACATATTTATGTAATCTACTCCCCACACATTATTCTACTCAGATCCATCAATTAAACAAGCTGTCGAGGAGACACGATAAGATTGTACACCTCATAGTGTAAAGGTGTTCGTTCATCCAACATCAGCATGTCAGCAAAAGTGCCGTTTTCTTCCCCATTCTACCCAGCATAACTGCTTCCTCCTGTTCCGGTTCACTAACGTTATTTTCCGCTATCACTATGCAAATATTATATATGTATAACTGAATATTACCAATACGGACGAAACGGAAGTTGAAATGAGCGAAAAGTGATAACTGTTTAACGGCAAATGAGCATATTTTCAACTATTTCATGGCGTGATAAAGTTACCATTTTATGAGATAATAATGATGTCTACTTTTTACCAGCTCAACACCTAGATATGTCTTTCTATAGCACTGAAAAAATAGTCCACTCGTTCAGTTTACACTAACCAACTCATCTTTACCATTCGTTAATGTTGACCGTCTAGCGGAGAAGCTTAACATGTACTATTTACAAGTGTTGATTTATGAGACTAGCGATCGAGCCTACGATATTATATTTTTTAGAGAACACACTTATGAACACAAAAGGAAAGTGGAGGGTCATACCTTTGTGTGTTAGGGTTAGGATTGTGTCCCTTTCTGTGATTTGTGAATTGTTCCAACGCTGTTGTATGTTTTTGTTTTCCGTTTTGTTTATAGCACCTAGACTGTTTTAAAAGGGACTATATGAGCCGATTTTATCATCCACTTTTTAAATTTTCCTAAATACCCGTTAACTAAATAAAAATAGGTAATGATCTAAAACAGAATAATTGACTACTAGTGTAGATTATTATCGTGGGCATTGCTTGAACACCGGTTTTTAGTGGGGTCGTGCTGTTCGATCTTTTCCGGGTTTTTTTTCCTTTAGCCATTGTATTGTCTGTCCTTATTTAAATTACTACTTCTGATTACCCCTTTGATATATTCAAACTTTTCTTGTCAATCACATTTGTTGATTGGTTTAGGATTTATATTCCCATTTTGTTTTAAATCTTGACAATTCGATCTTTCTACATTACTATTGACGGGATATGACTTATTGAAATGTGGACCTGGTAATAGTAAATTATTGTTGGTTCGATTCGTTTATTGTATGTATGGAAGAAATTTAAGAAAACATTAATTTATAGGAAAAAACACACTATCGTGTCTGATACGAAAAACTAACAGATCAAGGAGGCAAAATTGCTATCCATTATGACGGAATTCCAAAATTTACGTCACTGATAAGTGAGAAATGGCAGCCTCTATGTTTAGCGGGAAATTTAAAATTAATAAGATATAAACGTGCTTTAACACCAGCCCTTGTAAAATTTTTATTGAAAAAAGTAATATTTTCATTTTTTTTTATTAGTTCTAAATTCTGGTAATTCCCAAATCATCAGTTGGTTTCGTTCTCCTTTAATTAATTGTCTGTAAAAACAAAAGTTAAAACATATACTAATAACATTGATATATCTAGGGAGATTATATTGTTAAAAGTTATTTTTATTGCTGTAGTTTTTTTCAAGGCCACCTTTCAAATACTTTTAACTTTGTGAGTGTAATAATTTTGTGAAAAACTGATATTCAAAAGTCTTGGTAAATGAGTTTATGGGAAACATAATTAAGTTTGAATGGCAATATATTTTGATTGATATTTTTTCTTGTTTTCAAATCCTAAAACTTCCAAAAGTTAGGAATTCTGCACATATATTTCTCATGCTTTTGGAAATCTACCATATGATATTAAATAACTAAACTTCCAGTAGTCAGTGATTATCAACACATATTTCTCAGGCTTTGGGAAATTCAGTTTAGAATTTTAGATAATACAGTTCTAATAGTTAGGGATTTTGTATTTATTTTTTCCAGGCTTTGGGAAATCCAGGGTAGGATTTTAAATAATGCAATTTCATTAGTTAGGAATTCTGCATATATATTTCACAGTTTTAGGAAATCCAGTCTAGGATTTTCAATATTAAAACTGCCAATAGTTAGGGATTCTATACGTGTATTTCTCAGGCTTTGGGAAAACAAGTGTATGATTTAGATTATAGTGAAAGACATATCCACTAAGCATTTGTTTGACAATTACACATAAGGAATACATTATTATTGTGATAACAGTTAGTACATTAATATACACTGATATAGTCAAATGTTTAATAATCAATGACATATTATAATTTAATGACACCTTCTAATGTTCAGTTATTAAACACATACCAAAAGTGACACATACAAGTATCCACTAATAGAGAATATATAATACACAAGAAATTAGTAACAATATTTCAATTTGGAAACACAAGACAAAGCTTTGCTCACATCAAACTATTTGCATAAATATAAAATATAAAATAGTAATTACTGCTGAAAATGATTTAGTCAATGTATCTGGAGATATATAAATTTATATTATTGAAATATTGATGCATTTTATCCACATGTTATGTAAGAGCTCAGGATGCGAACATATCAATTACTTTGACTTTATCCAGTTTGTGACATTCAGAAATAAGTACAGAAAATATATGATATATTTAAATCATTTCGCTTTACCTGACTTTAGTTTCTGAAGAATAAATGCCGAATAACTAAATCTTAGTAATACGTGAGGCATAGAGTATTGCTTTCCATTGGATTGTGACACATGCAATCACTTTGTCTACTGCCATAGTCAGAATATGAATCCCTGTAAGGTACAATTTAAAGGCTATTCCGGGTATATGCGAATTTGCGAATCATAGATTTTTATGAATTTAGTAGGCTTTTTGTTCCCTTCACTTTTTGTTAATTCTCTATCTAGCCTTATATAGCACAATGAAACTCTGAATAAACAGGAATCCTGTATAGCCTCTGTATAAATCGTACCTTAAATAAAGTCCTAATGTCGGAATGTTTTTGCCAACTTTAAACTGTATCTATGGATCAAACACATATAAATTGTGAATGCAAAAGTTGTTGTCGGT
>MJUT01045729.1:589409-646542 GCA_002080005.1 Gigantidas platifrons | reverse complement strand
ATATTTGCACCTTTAGGAAATCCAGTCTAGGATTTTCAATATTAAAACTTCCAATAGTTAGAGATTCTGTACGTGTATTTCGCAGGCTTTGGGAAGACCAGTATATGATTTAAATTATAGTGAAAGACATATCCACTAAACAGTTGTTTGACAATCACAAATAAGGAACACATTATTATTGTGATGACAGTTAGTACATTAATATACATGTCATAGACAACTGTTTAATAATCAAGGACATATTCTAATTTAATGACACCTTCATAGTGTTCAGTTATTAAACACATACCAAAAATGACACATACAATTATCCACTAATAGAGGATATACGATACACAAGAAATTAGCAACAATATTTCAATTTGGAAACACAAGACAAAGCTTTATTCACATAAAGTTATTTGTATAAATACAAATATAAAATAGTAATTACTGCTGGAAATTGTTTACTCAATGTATCTGGAGATATAGTAATTTTTACTGTTGATATATTGATGCATGTTATCCACATATTATGTAAGAGCTCAGGATCCAGACAGATTAATTACTTTGACTTTATCCATTTTGTGACATTGAGAATAAGTACAGAAAATATATGATATATTTAAATCATTTCGTATTCCTGAAGTTTTGCCATGTTATCCCTGACTTTTAGTTTCTGAAGAATAAATGCCGAATAACTAAATCTTAGTAATACGTAAGGCTTAGAGTATTGCTTTCCATTGGAGTGTGACACATGCAATCACTTTGTCTACTGCCATACTCAGAATATGAAACCCTGTTAGGTACAATTTAAAGGCTATTCCGGGTATATACGAATTTGAGAATCATAAATTTGTATGAATTTAGTAGGCTTTTTGATCCCTTCACTTTTTGTTAATTCTCCGTTGAACCTTCTACAGCACAGTGAAACCCTGAATAAACCGCAATCCAATACCTCTGAATAAATCGAACTTTAAAAAAGTCATAATGTAGAAATGTTTTTGCTAAATTTAACCTGTATGTATGGATCAAACACATATCAATTGTGAATGCAAAAGTTGTTGTCGGTGGTCAAGGGTGAGTTCGGTTTAGATATATTTCACTCTATTAGATGTCGGATATTCCACTGATGTGCTTTGTTTTATTTCTTTCGTTCAATGGTTGGAGTGTTCTATACCTCGCCACTTTGGAACACAGTGTAGAAGCCGTCAAGTTTTTGTTATTGAATGGTGCAAACGTAAACGCCAAAAATAACACGGTAAGTAAGTTAATTAAGTATAACAAGGGTATCATTTTTTTTCTAAATCAACACTTTGAGTTGAAAATAAAACCAATCACAGCAGCATATACCATTGTTCAGAAAACCATTAAGTTGCTATATGAATAACAAAGACAGAGTGAGAACAGTTGTTAAGGAGATATATAATAATGACAGAAGCAGATCAAAATATAGGTTCTGTATTTGGTATATGCAACAAAACTGAGCAAGATCTTCACCAACGCCCCTTGCACAATAACAGCGAAGCACATATAAATGAACAATAAAGAAAACATTCACATATACAATTCAACTTTACAAACGATAACGAAAACATTCACAGATTTCATTGATATTAGCAACAGATAAAGAAAAAAATGACAGATTCGATATGAAAATAAAAATCAAACAAATTCACGGAGTCCATTCATATAAACAGATAATGTATGAAAGAAAACGCATTCACACATTCCATTCGTCTAAACAAACGATAAATAAAACATTCGCAGATTCCATTCGTCTAAACAAACGATAAGAAACCATTCACATTGTCCATTCATATAAAGGATCAATAAAAAAAGCATTCACATATTCCATTCATTTAAACAGATAATAAAGAAAACTTTCACAGATTCATCGAATTTCATTGTACCAATTGTCCAATCTCTCTCTCATTTCTATATAATGTTTTAATATACTAGTTGAAGGTGTTCTCTACCAATGAGATATTTTCCCCTGAAATGTAAGTTATCAACAACCAAGTAATCGTTACCTCTCCAGCTTAAATTACTTACATTAATCGAATTTTTGACATGCATATTTCTGGGTTTTAGTTAGGTTTTAGCTTAGCATTGACAAAAAGCCAGAAATGCAGAAAAATTCATACTTTTTATTGAATTTATTGATTTATATACACCAACAGATTTTATTTTTTTTGTAAGCTTTTCAAAAACCCTTTTACTCTTCACAACTTATAACATTAATGCCCACTTCTTTCAACAACATGTCATATATTATATGTATGCTAATGGTTATACTTAAAGCAATGCTTTTATAACAACAATTGAGAAGTATTTGAACTATCCAGAATAGTATTACTTCGTTTGTACTTTGCTGGTTTTAAATATGAACTTCCTTAGAAAGTGAGAACCGATGAATACGTATTTATATATTCCACTGATAACAACACTATTTTAATGATGCAGTTTGTCTTTATTAAGTCATCTTCCTGTGATGACATGGATGGACACCTATTAATCATTGTCAAATTAAAATATTCACTTTAAATTATATGTGGCTGGTTTCCATAGATACATGATATTGTCAGTATTACTACATTTGCTGATATAACATGGCTGTAGTTTTTTTTCTAGCTACATTATATTGACTTGGCTTCCATTGTTGCACAATATTGACTGTATTACAACATTTTTGTCAGGCTTCGAAAAATCCAGTGTAGGATTTCAAATGATTAAACTTCCAACAGTTAGGAATTCTGAACGTGTATTTCTCACGCTTTGAGAAATCCAGTATAGGATTTTAAATGATTAAACCTCCAACAGTTAGGAATTCTGCACGTGTATTTTGCAGGCTTTGAGAAATCCAGTCTAGGATTTTAAATGATTAAACTTCCAAAAGTTAGGAATTTTCCACGTGTATTTCTCAGTCTTTGGGAAACAAGTGTAGGATTTTAAATAATTAAAAAACTTTCAAAAGTTAGGGATTCTGCACCTATATTTCACAGGCTTTTTTAATAATAGTCAAAGGCGCGCCAAACACTAATTTTGATATAGTGTTTAGCCACTAAGTATGTGTTTGATAATTAAGCATAAGACATACCTTATTATTGTGTTAGCTGTTAGTACATTAACATACAGGTAATATTCAACTGTTTAACAATCAATGACACATGCTAATAAATGACACTTTCATAGTGTTCAGTAATTAAACACATACCAACATTGACACATACCATTCGCCACTAATATGGTATATACATTACACAAGAACTTAGTAACACGATTTCAATTCAAAGCTTTGTTCACATAAAACTATTTGCCTAAATACAAGTATACATATACAGTATGGTGTATTGACGGTTAATATAAAATTTATGTGGCGATGCTTATCAACAGGGTAAAGACAAGCCTTTGCGAGTCTTTCCATCCGTTTCCTGCCGAGCCACATACATTATATTTATACCGTCAATACACCAATATTATATTTATCCTCGAATGATATTTGCAATTTTTTTTTTTTTATTAAACTTTATAATGAAAAAAAGATAGCGGAAACCCCATCGATACCGCAATCATTTTTTAATCTGTGTTTATTTAAAGTGTTTTTGTAAGCTCGCCATCCGAAAAATATTGATTTCTTCGTTATTTAGTCCAGTTAAAAAAAGAAATATTTTATGTTCGAGAGAACATGTGAAATAAAACGTAAAAATGTATCACCCGGGTCTTTCACCCACCTGAGTGCATGTGTGGGATTCGGCACTGTCGGGTGTCAAATGTTAACTTTGTATTGTGTGGGCGGGCTCTAGAAATATTTCCTGTATGTCGATTTACTGTGTTGAATATGCATTTACAGTAATATATTTGTTATTGGTCTCTAGAAATCTTTAAAAGTACATTTTACTCTTATAATTTTTTTGGCTTTCGAGACATATCGCTTTATGGTCGCTAGCTTATTGGTCGCTAGAAATTGGTCGCTAGCTTGAGCCTGGTTGTAAGAGCTCAGGATGCGGATATATTAATTGCCTTCACTTTATCCATTTTGTAACATTGAGAATAAGTACAGAAAATATATGACGTATTTAAATCATATAGCAATCCTCGAATTTTGCCATGTTTTCCCTGACTTTTATTTTGTGAAGTGTTAGTTACGAATAACTGAGTCTTGTAATTTGTGATAAATAGAATATTGCTTACGCAAACGTAAAAGCCACAACTATATTTGTAATTATATCCGTATGTTAAGTAAGTCAAATACATTTCTGGTTTTTCTAAATCACCATGCTGAGTCGATAATAAAACCAATCACAGGAGCATTAACAAGTGCCCTGGAAAAACCCTCCCATTAAGTTGCTATATAAATAATGAAATAACACAACGAAAAAAAAAAGTAGCAAAATAAATGAAAATGACAGAAGCAGGTAGAAATATCAGTTCTGTAATTGGAAAAAGCAACAAAACTTTTTACAAACGCCCCTTGCACAATATATAGATCACCACCAGCGACATATATATAAACAGACGAGAAAGAAAACTCACATGCGTTCTATTCATATAATCTAACAATAAAAACATTCACTGATTCCATTCAGACCAATAAAACATTCACAGATTACATTCATATAAGCAAACGACAAAGAAAGCATTCACATTTTCCATTCGTATAAATAAACGGCGAAGAAAGCATTCGAAGATTCCATTGATATTAAGAAACGATATAGCAAACGTGCATAGATTCCATTCATATAACATCAATTAAAACATTCACAGATTCCATTCATCTAAACAAACGATAAAGAAAACATTCAAATATTCCATTATTTAAACAACCAACAAGGAAAACATTCACAGATTCCATTCATATAAAGAAAGAATAAAGAAAACATCCATAGATTCCATTCATATACACAGATTCTAAAAAAACATTCACAGATTCCATTCATATAAACAGATGATAAAACAAACATTCACAGATTCCTCTCGATATGTATTGTACGAATTGGCCGATCTCTCCCTATTTTGTATTTAGTGTTTTGATATAATAGTTGACCATGTTTTGTTCCAGTGAGATATTTGCCTCTGAGTTGTAAGCAACCAACAATCAAGCAATCGTTACCTCTTCAGCTTAAATTAATAGAACGTCCAACTGCTATACCGAGGGAATAATCTATTAATCGAATTGTTGACATGCATATTTCTAGGATTTAGTTAATTTATAGTCAAGCATTGACTATAAGATCAGTCCGGAAGAAAATATCATACTTTATATTGAATGTATTGCTTTATATGCACCAAAAACACTTTGTATTTTTTAAATCTTTTCTATTTGTGCTTGCTCTTCACAACTTATAACATTAATGCCCGCTTCTTTTAACAACAATACATGCATTATATGTAAGCCAATGGCTATGCTAAACGCAATGCTTCTATAGCAATAAGTGAGAATTAGTTGAAATATCCAGAATAGTATGACTTGGCTTGTATTTTTTTTGGTTTTAAATATGAACTTCCTTGTTAATGTTAAAAGTATCATAAATAACTCCATGGTAGGTCTAGATTCTCAGAAAGCGGGAATCGATGAATGCTTATTATATTTCACTGACACCAACAATATTTTAATGATGCAGTGCATAGTTCCTATCTATCTTCATTAAGTCATTATCTTCCTGTTTCATGGATGAAGACCTATTCATCATGATTCCAAAGTAAACGATCATAATTTTGTTGATGCAGTTCAGCATCTACGAAACCAAGATCATGCTAATGTCAATATTCGTAGTAAACTGGTAAGAAATCGACATAACTTTTCATAGGTACATGACAATGGCAAATTAAAATATTTACTTTACATTAGCTGTGGCTGGTTTCCATAGTTACACAATATTGTCCGTATTGCAACAGTTACTGGTATAAAATGGCAGTAGTTGTTTTCTGGCTGCAATATATTGAATTGGTTTCAAGAGTTACACGATATTGTCTGTATTACAACATTTACTGGAATAAAATGGCTGTAGTTGTTTCATAGCTGCACTATATTGAATTGTTTTCCATAGTTACACGATATTGTCTGTATTACAACATTTACTTGTATACAATGGCTGTAGTTGTTTTCTAGCTGCAATAGATTGAATTGGTTTCCAGAGTTACATGATATTGTCTGTATTACAACATTTACTGGTATAAAATGGCTGTAGTTGTTTCCTAGTTCTACTATATTGAATTGGTTTCCATAGCTAGACGATACTGACTGCATTATAACATTTACTGGCATAACTTGACTGTTATTGTCTCTCCCGACAAGGCCCCTAACAATATTTATTTTGTGTGTAAATCACGTTACGTAGACTGCTTGATCAATGAATTATGCATTGACAATTCACTTGGCAAGCTCTACATATACCCCGATGACAATTGCGAAAGAGGAAATCCCGGACAAGCACATGCTTGTTTTTATTTCCGTTGGAATTTCAAACAAAGAGGAATAACTGCATCTACCGTCACTTACACACAGCATTGTATTGCAGGGTATACCAAATGCTCCACGACACCTCTTTCCATATCATTAACATATCTTCAAGCAACTGTGAAAAAAGGGATTCAGAGTTAATGCCACAATAGCTACTCCACCTGCAATAGCATTAAAATGATCGACTTCTCTACCCTCTACATAACTATTTCTCACTCTAAGCTGACATCACAACACGAAACTCAGAATGCAAAGACTCAAAATAGGATAAAACATTTACTGGTTTAAATGACATTTGGTTAGCTTCAATCTACAATATATTGACTGTAAAATAACTTTTAATAATAGGTTGATGTAGTCGGCTTCCATAGTTACATGATATTATATATATATCATGTAATAGTAAGACTAAAAGTTAGAGATAACCGAAGGAGCAATGACGAATTGACAATCCAGAGACACAAGTAACATTGGACACAAGACGCATAACGAACACAAAACAAAACAAGAATAACAACACAGATACGAGCTAGGAAAAAGATGGGAAACACAGAGGAAATAAAATAACTTTGACCTGGTAGTCGCCTTACCGATTGCAAATTAGGGATCACACTTTTACTGAGATAAATATCAAATAAACTGCTGAACTTTTATTTTCGGTTGGTGTTTTAGGACACATTAGATGTGTTTCATCTGCCTGTGTATCGTTATCGTCAATAACAAATACAAGCACAAATATAAAACAAAACCACAAAACCTATGTAAACACTAACTCATAAAAATAAAACCCGATAATAAGACCTGTTACTGCATGAGGGTTAGCTTTTTATACATCATTTACTGTACAGCTAGTTTTTCTCTCGGACTTTACATTTTTGCTATCTTGACTGTTTCAAAAATGACGAGTTTAAATCCGTAAATTTTTGAATCAACATGATAACATAACAGTTTTGATCGTGAAACAATTAAGCGCTATATACAGTTCAGTCCCATGCTTTAGTGGAGTTCGTGTTGCTCAAACTATAGTGTTTATGTAGTGTTTTGTGGACTCTGCCCATTGGTTAAGTTTTCGTATTTTATATTTGCCTATTGTTTGTCTGTTCTTCTTTGATTTATGAATAAGTTATCATTTGTTTTTAATTTACGATCCACATAAGCGTATTGTTCTAGTACAAAGAAGACATAATCATGATATAGCTGACAAATGGCTCACTGAGTACAATCACTAACTGACGATTCAATTTATAACTTCTGATTACCTCCTATGGTATCTTAAAACTCTTCATGCATTGCATCTTTTCATATCGTAATGAATTATATTTCATATCCACCAAAATACATTTTACACTGTACATCTGCCAAATTTCATGGCATCATAATAAATTCAAAATGATAATGCTTTCATTAGAAATACATAATTAGATATTAAATTAATAAATGTCTATAATTGTATAATGATTTTTTTTTTTCAATTTAGCAAAGTTTTATTGAAATCTGTAAAAAATAATTATAAAATCTAAACAGTACCGATACCTGATCCCGGTCTCGTTAATGTTAGTAAGATATATAATTATTAGTACTTGTTAGTATATAATATACATACATTTTAGATCAATGTGATATATTTATCAAATACAATTTTACACAATAGTTTGATATATAGTAATCCTATTTAGTACTTACGAGATATATAGAAATAAATAAAACAGAAACAACAAAGAAGTCATAAATTGTATCATATGTCATCATATGTACTCTAATATAGGTAATCGAGTATATCGGCACAACTATATGCAAGTGCACCTGTAAATATATATGTGTTTTTAATCTACTTTAAACATTGTTTTTTTTTTCAAATCGTAATTCATTATCTTTCAGATCCACCAAAAACCATTTTACGCTGTAGATCTGCAAAATTTCATGGCGTCAGAATTAATTCAAAATGGTGGTGTTTTCATTAGAATTATATAATTAGATATAAAATTAATAAACGTGTATAATGTTTTTTCCTGCACTTTAACTAAGTTTTATTGAAATCTGTACATTTTGTTCTAAATGCAAACAGTACCGGTACCTCATCTCGGCCTCGTTCACGTTAGTGAGCATATGTAATTATTAGTACTTGTTAGTATATGATATGCATACATTTTTAGATCAATATAACATATTTAACAAATACGATTTTGCACAATATTTTAACACTATAATAATTTAATTTTTTTTACTTACGAGATAAGTAGAAATAAATAAATCAGAAACAAAGAAGTCATAAATTGTTTCATATGTTATGATATGTCCTCTAATATAGGTAATTGACTATATCGGCACAACTTTAAACAATTATACCTGTAGATATGTATGTATTTTTAATCTACAGGGCAAGACCCCGCTTTATTGTGCAGCATTATATGGACATACTGAGACGGTTGAGTTGTTAATAGCAAACGGAGCAGATCCGAATATCAGAACAGACGTTGTAAGTACCAATTACATCCAGTAGAAATATACAGTAAAATCTGCCTAATTAGAAATAAAATTATCATTGCAACTTGCTGCAGAGTTTACCTTTTAATCAGTAGTATATACGTACATTCATTGCGACAGCTATTGGAGTGCATCGTAACAGGACAACAGACTTGAAACAAGGAATATTGAGTTACAGCTGGTTAGAAGTGAATCATAAATGGCAAGTTGAAAGGCAACAAGCTTGAAACAAGGAATACTGAGTAACAACCTGTCAGGAGTGATCGTTGATCGCAAGTGGAAGTGCAACAAATTTGAAACAAGGAATACTGAATAACAGTTGGTTAGTAGTGATAGTTGATGGCAAGTTGAAGTGCAACAAATTTGAAACAAGGAACACTGAGTAACAGCTTGCTAGAAGAGTTCTTTGATTGTAAGTTGAAGTGCAACAAACTTGAAACAAGGAATTAAGTACTGTATTTGATGAGTTGGAGGTGTCAATTGTCGATTTGACGGTCGCAAATGCAGGTTTACTGGCGACGCGGAACCATTAAAACGGATATTTGCCACTGTCAAATCCACAATTGACACCAACAACTCTTCAAATACAGGACTGTTATTCCTATTCTTATGAAATTCTCCGAACGTGTGTACACAAGTTTGAAAACATACAAATAAATGACGAAATATATGCACTTTTCAAATTCCTTCCGCTAAACAAATAGTAATGTAGTTGCTTAAGGACCCGCCATTTTGAAAACGTGAAATCCTACATGTCATATGTACAACAATACACAAAAAAATAATTAAAATGCCTACCTTGAACAGTTATTTTAGTTAAATTCTATCTAAATTGGAGCGTACACGAAGCCAAATGACGTCTGATCTTTACATTTTATGCTGGAAGTCTTCATATGACGTCACGTTGTTTATGTGCCAAAGTCGTTCCACAATATTTCCCGGAATTTTAACTTTTGTGATTTTTAGACCCAGGGATATGCAAGAATACATTTTTATGTTCAGTATTGCAATAGAATGGACAGTAAACTCGATCTGCGACAATCAAATCTCCAATTGATGCCGTGAAATTTTCAAATACAATACAGTTATCTCCTAAATAGGTCGTCAGCGTCAAATTCGTAGTCGGAAATATCAGGGTCAGCCACATTGTTTACAAACAAGTGCATTCGGCGTAGGAATATAGCATTCCTTCAGGCATGTCAACTGCATATTTGACGGCTCTCAATAGCCAATGAAAATACGCGTTACATTATAATTGTATTAGAATACTTCGTAAAAGTTTGTTAGTTGTGATCAGTTATAGGACGTTGAAGTGCAACAAACTTAGAACAAGGAATATTGAAAAACAGCTGTTTAACAATGATCGTTGATAGCAAGCTCTTGAAACAATGAATACCGAGCGACAGCTGGTCAGGGGTGGTCTTTGATGGCACGTTACAGGGCTACAAACTGGCAAAAAGAAATACTGACTGAAAGATGGTTAGGAGTTGATTTCTTCGTTATTTAGTCCAGTAAAAAAAAGAAATATTTTATGTTCGAGAGAACATGTGAAATAAAACGTAAAAATGTATCACCCGGGTCTTTCACTCACCTGAGTGCATGTGTGGGATTCGGCACTGTGGGGTGTAAAATGTTAACTATGTATTGTGTAAGCGGGCCCTAGAAATATTTCCTGTATGCCCCGATGTCGATTCACTGTGTTGAATATGCATTTAGAGTAATATATTTGTTATTGGTCTCTAGAAATCTGTAAAAGTACATTTTACTCTTATTAATTTTTTGGCTTTCGAGAAATATCGCCTTATTGGTCGCTAGCTTATTGGTCGCTAGAAATTGGTCGCTAGCTTGAGCCTGGTTGTAAGAGCTCAGGATGCGGATATATTAATTGCCTTCACTTTATCCATTTTGTAACATTGCGAATAAGTACAGAAAATATATGACGTATTTAAATCATATAGCAATCCTCGAATTTTGCCATGTTTTCCCTGACTTTTATTTTTTGAAGTGTTAGTTACGAATAACTGAATCTTGTAATTTGTGATAAATAGAATATTGTTTACGCAAACGTAAAAGCCACAACTATATTTGTAATTATATCCGTATGTTAAGTAAGTCAAATACATTTCTGGTTTTTCTAAATCACCATGCTGAGTCGATAATAAAACCAACCACAGTAGCATTAACAATTTATCGTTAAAAAAAAACACATTAAGTTGCTATATAAATAATGAAATAACACAACGAAAAAAAAGTAGCAAAATAAATGAAAATGACAAAAGCAGGTAGTAATATCAGTTCTGTATTTGGAAAAAGCAACAACACTTTTTACAAACGCCCCTTGCACAATATATAGATCACCACCAGCGACATATATATAAACAGACGAGAAAGAAAACTCACATGCGTTCTATTCATATAATCTAACAATAAAAACATTCACTGATTCCATTCAGAACAATAAAACATTCACAGATAACATTCATATAAACAAACGACAAAGAAAGCATTCACATTTTCCATTCGTATAAATAAACGGCAAAGAAAACATTCAAATATTCCATTATTTAAACAACCAACAAGGAAAACATTCACAGATTCCATTCATATAAAGAAAGAATAAAGAAAACATCCATAGATTCCATTCATATACACAGATTCTAAAAAAACATTCACAGATTCCATTCATATAAACAGATGATAAAACAAACATTCACAGATGCCTCTCGATATGCATTGTACGAATTGGCCGATCTCTCCCTATTTTGTATTTAGTGTTTTGATATAATAGTTGATCATGTTTTGTTCCAATGAGATATTTGCCTCTGAGTTGTAAGAAACCAACAATCAAGCAATCGTTACCTCTTCAGCTTAAATTAATAGAACGTCCAACTGCTATACCGAGGGAATTATCTATTAATCGAATTTTTGACATGCATATTTCCAGGTTTTAGTTAATTTATAGTAATCATTGACAATAAGATCAGTCCGGCAGAAAATATCATACTTTTTATTGAATGTATTGCTTTATATGCACCAAAAACACTTTGTATTTTTTAAATCTTTTCAATTTTTGCTTGCTCTTCACAACTTATAACATTAATGCCCACTTCTTTTAACAACAGTACATGCATTTTATGTAAGTCAATGGCTATGCTAAACGCAATGCTTCAATAGCAATAAGTGAGAATTAGTTGAAATATCTAGAATAGTATGAGTTGGCTTGTATTTTTTGGGGTTTTAAATATGAACTTCCTTGTTAATGTTAAAAGTATCATAAATAACTCCATGGTAGGTCTAGATTCTTAGAAAGCGGGAATCTATGAATGCTTATTATATTTCACTGACAACAACAGTATTTTAATGATGCAGTGCATAGTTCCTATCTATCTTCATTAAGTCATTATCTTCCTGTTTCATGGATGAAGACCTATTCATCATGATTCCAAAGTAAACGATCACAATTTTGTTGATGCAGTTCAGCATCTACGAAACCAAGATCATGCAAATGTCGATATTCGTAGTAAACTAGTAAGAAATCGACATAACATTTCATAGGTAGAATACAATGGCCAAATTAAAATATTTACTTTACATTAGCTGTGGCTGGTTTCCATAGTTACACAATATTGTCTGTATTACAACAGTTAGTGGTATAAAATGGCAGTAGTTGTTTTCTAGCTGCAATATATTGAATTGGTCTCCAGAGTTACACAATATTTTCTGTATTACACCTTTTACTGGTATAACATGGCTGTAGTTGTTTCATAGCTGCAATATATTGAATTGTTTTCCATAGTTACACGATATTGTCTGTATTACAACATTTATTGGAATAAAATGGCTGTAGTTGTTTTCTAGCTGCAATATATTGAATTGGTTTCCAGAGTTACATGATATTGTCTGTATTACAGCATTTACTTGTATAACATGGCTGTAGTTGTTTCCTAGTTGTACTATATTGAATTGGTTTCCATAGCTAGACGATACTGACTGCATTATAACATTTACTGGCATAACTTGACTGTTATTGTCTCTCCCGACAAGGCTCCTAACAATATTGATTTTGTGTGTAAATCACGTTGCGTAGACTGCTTGATAAATGAATAATGCATTGACAATTCACTTGGCAAGCTCTACATATACCCCGATGACAATTGCGAAAGAGGAAATCCCGGACAAGCACATGCTTGTGTTTAGTTCCGTTGGAATTTCAAACAAAGAGGAATAACTGGATCTACCGTCACTCTACTTGATTCCTAGATTACACAATTGTCCTTACACACAGCATTGTATTGCAGGGTATACCAAATGCTCCACGACACCTCTTTCCATACCATTAACATATCTTCAAGCAACTGTGAAAACCGGGATTCAGAGTTAATGCCACAATAGCTACTCCACCTGCAATAGCATTAAAAATATCGACTTATCTACCCTGTACATAACTATTTCCCACTCTAAGCTGACATCACAACACGGAACTCAGAATGCAAAGACACAAAATAGGATAAAACATTTACTGGTTTAAATGACATTTGGTTGTCTTCAATCTACAATATATTGATTGTAAAACAACTTTTAATAATAGGTTGTTGTAGTCGGCTTCCATAGTTACATGATATTATGTATATATCATGTAATAGTAAGACTAAAAGTTAGAGATAACCGAAGGAGCAATGACGAATTGACAATCCAGAGACACAGGTAACATTGGACACAAGACGCATAACGAACACAAAACAAAACAAGAATAACAACACAGATACGAGCTAGAAAAAAAGATGGGTAACACAGAGGAAATAAAATAACTTTGACCTGATAGTTGCCTTACCGATTGAAAATTAGGGATCGCACTTTTACTGGGATAAATATCAAATAAGCTGCTGAACTTTTATTTTCGGTTGGTGTTTTAGGACACATTAGATGTGCTTCATCTGCCTGTATATCGTTATCGTCAATAACAAATACAAACAAAAATATAAAACAAAACCACAAAACCGATGTAAACACTAACTCATTCAAATAAAAACCGATAATAAGACCTATTACTGCATGACGGTTAGCTTTTTATACATCATTTACTGCACAGCTAGTTTTTCTCACGGACTTTACATTTTTGCTATCTTGACTGTTTCAAAAATGACGAGTTTAAATCCGTAAATTTTAGAATCAACATGATAACATAACAGTTTTGATCGTGAAAGAAATAAGCGCTATATACAGTTCAGTCCCATGATTTAGTGGAGTTCGTGTTGCTCAAACTATAGTGTTTATGTAGAGTTTTGTGGACTCTGCCCATTGGTTAAGTTTTCGTATTTTATATTTGCCTATTGTTTGTCTGTTCTTCTTTGATTGATGAATAAGTTATCATTTGTTTTTAATTTACGATCCACATAAGCGTTTTGTTCTAGTACAAAGAAAACATAATCATGATATAGCTGACAAATGGCTCACTGAGTACAATCACTAACTGACGATTCAATTTATAACTTCTGATTACCTCCTATGGTATCTTCAAACTCTTCATACATTGCATCTTTTCATACCGTAATCAATTATATTTCATATCCACCAAAATACATTTTACACTGTACATCTGCCAAATTTCATGGCATCTTAATAAATTCAAAATGGTGATGCTTTCATTAGAAATACATAATTAGATATAAAATTAATAAATGTCTATAATTCTATAATGATTTTTTTTTTCAATTTAGCAAAGTTTTATTGAAATCTTTAAAAAATAATTATAAAATCTAAACAGTACCGATACATGATCCCGGTCTCGTTAATGGTAGTAAGATATATAATTATTAGTACTTGTTAGTATATAATATACATACATTTTAGATCAATGTGATATATTTATCAAATACAATTTTACACAATAGTTTGATATATAATAATCCTATTTAGTACTTACGAGATATATAGAAATAAATAAAACAGAAACAACAAAGAAGTCATAAATTGTATCATATGTCATCATATGTCCTCTAATATAGCTAATCGAGTATATCGGCACAACTATATGCAAGTGCACCTGTAAATATATATGTGTTTTTAATCTACAGGGAGAGACCCCACTTTGCTGTGCGGCATTTCATGGACATGCTGAGGTGCTTGAGTTGTTAATAGCAAAAGGAGCAGATCTGAATAAGGGAACAGACGTTGTAAGTACCAATTACATCCGGTAGAAATATACAGTAAAATCTGCCTAATTAGAAATAAAATTATCATTGCAACTTGCTGCAGAGTTTACCGTTTAATCAGTAGTATATACGTACATTCATTGCGACAGCTATTGGATCATAACAGGACAACAGACTTGAAACAAGGAATATTGAGTAACAGCTGGTTAGAAGTGATCATAAATGGCAAGTTGAAAGGCAACAAGCTTGAAACAAGGAATACTGAGTAACAGCCTGTCAGGAGTGATCGTTGATCGCAAGTTGAAAGGCAACAAGCTTGAAACAGGGAATACTGAGTAACAGCCTGTCAGGAGTGATCGTTGATCACAGGTGGAAGTGCAACAAACTTGAAACAAGGAATACTGAATAACAGTTGGTTAGTAGTGATAGTTGATTGCAAGTTGAAGTGCAAAACCACAAAACCGATGTACACACTAACTCATTCAAATAAAAACTGAAAATAAGACCTGTTACTGCATGACGGTTAACTTTTTATACATCATTTACTGTACAGCTAGTTTTTCTCACGGACTTTACATTTTTGCTATCTTGACTGTTTCAAAAATGACGAGTTTAAATTCGTAAATTTTAGAATCAACATGATAACATAACAGTTTTGATCGTGAAACAATTAAGCGCTATATACAGTTCAGTCCCATGCTTTAGTGGAGTTCGTGTTGCTCAATATATAGTGTTTATGTAATGTTTTGTGGATTCTGCCCATTGGTTAAGTTTTCGTATTTTATATTTGCCTATTGTTTGTCTGTTCTTCTTTGATTTAAAAATAAGTTATCATTTGTTTTTAATTTACGATCCACATAAGCGTATTGTTCTAGTACAAAGAAGAAATAATCATGATATAGCTGACAAATGGCTCATTGAGTACAATTACTAACTAACGATTCAATTTATAACTTATGATAACCTCCTATGGTATCTTCAAACTCTTCATACAATGCCTCTTTTCATATCGTAATCAATTATATTTCATATCACAAAAATACATTTTACACTGTACATCTGCCAAATTTCATGGCATCAAAATAAATTCAAAATGGTGATGCTTTCATTAGAAATACATAATTAGATATAAAATTAATAAATGTCTATTATTCTATAATGATTTTTTTTTCCAATTTAGCAAAGTTTTATTGAAATCTGTAATCAAAATTGTAAAATCTAAACAGTACCGATACATGATCCCGGTCTCCTTAATGTTAGTAAGATATATAATTATTAGTACTTGTTAGTATATAATATACATACATTTTAGATCAATGTGATATATTTATCAAATACAATTTTACACAATAGTTTGATATATAGTAATCATATTTAGTACTTACGAGATATATAGAAATAAATAAAACAGAAACAACAAAGAAGTCATAAATTGTATCATATGTCATCATATGTCCTCTAATATAGGTAATCGAGTATATCGGCACAACTATATGCAAGTGCACCTGTAAATATATATGTGTTTTTAATCTACAGGGAGAGACCCCACTTTGCTGTGCAACAGTTCATGGACATACTGAGGTGCTTGAGTTCTTAATAGCAAAAGGAGCAGATCTGAATAAGGGAACAGACCGTGTAAGTACCAATTACACACGGTAGAAATATACAGTAAAATCTGCCTATTTAGAAATAAAATTATCATTGCAACTTGCTGCAGAGTTTACCTTTTAATCAGTAGTATATACGTACATTCATTGCGACAGCTATTGGAGTGCATCGTAACAGGACAACAGACCTGAAACAAGGAATATTGAGTAACAGCTGGTTAGAAGTGATCATAAATGGCAAGTTGAAAGGCAACAAGCTTGAAACAAGGAATACTGAGTAACAGCCTGTCAGGAGTGATCGTTGATCGCAAGTGGAAGTGCAGCAAACTTGAAACAAGGAATACTGAATAACAGTTGGTTAGTAGTGATAGTTGATTGCAAGTTGAAGTGCAGCAAATTTTAAACAAGGAACACTGAGTAACAGCTTGTTAGAAGAGTTCTTTGATTGTAAGTTGAAGTGCAACAAACTTGAAACAAGGAATTAAGTACTGTATTTGATGAGTTGGAGGTGTCAATTGTCGATTTGACGGTCGCAAATGCAGTTTTACTGGCGACGCGGAACCATTAAAACGGATATTTGCGACTGTCAAATCCACAATTGACACCAGCAACTCTTCAAATACAATACTGTTATTCCTATTCTTATGAAATTCTCCCAACGTGTGCACACTAGTTTGAAAACATACAAATAAATGACGAAATATATGCACTTTTCAAATTCCTTCCGCTAAAAAAATAGTAATGTAGTTGTTTAAGGACCCGCCATTTTGAAAACGTGAAATCCTACTTGTCATAACATGTACAACAATACACAAAAACATAATTAAAATGCCTACCTTGAAAAGTTATTTTAGTTAAATTATATCTAAATTGGAGCGTACACGAAGCCAAATGACGTCTGATCTTTACATTTTAAACTGGAAGTCTTCATATGACGTCACGTTGTTTATGTGCCAAAGTCGTTCAACCATATTTCCCGGCATTTTAACTTTTGTGATTGTTAGACCCAGGGATATGCAAGAATACATTTTTATGTTCAGTATTGCATTAAAATGGACAGTAAACTCGATCTGCGACAATCAAATCTCCAATTGATGCCGTGAAATTTTCAAATACAATACAGTTATCTCCTAAATAGGTCGTCAGCGTCAAATTCGTAGTCGGAAATATCAGGGTCAGCCACATTGTTTACAAACAAGTGCATTCGGCGTAGGAATATAGCATTCCTTCAGGCATGTCAACTGCATATTTGACGGCTCTCAATAGCCAATGAAAATACGCGTTACATTATAATTGTATTAGGGATTAGTTATAGGACGTTGAAGTGCAACAAACTTAAAACAAGGAATATTGAGTAACAGCTGTTTAACAATGATCGTTGATAGCAAGCTCTTGAAACAATGAATACCGAGCGACAGCTGGTCAGGGGTGGTCTTTGATGGCACGTTACAGGGCTACAAACTGGCAAAAAGGAATACTGACTTAAAGATGCTTTGGAGTTGATTTCTTCGTTATTTAGTCCAGTAAAAAAAAGAATTATTTATTGTTCGAGAGAACATGTGAAATAAAACGTAAAAATGTATCACCCGGGTCTTTCACTCACCTGAGTGCATGTGTGGGATTCGGCACTGTGGGGTGTCAAATGTTAACTTTGTATTGTGTGGGCGGGCTCTAGAAATATTTCCTGGATGCCCCGATGTCGATTCACTGTGTTGAATATGCATTTACAGTAATATATTTGTTATTGGTCTCTAGAAAGCTTTAAAAGTACATTTTACTCTTATTAATTTTTTGGCTTTCGAGACATATCGCTTTATGGTCGCTAGCTTATTGGCCGCTAGAAATTGGTCGCTAGCTTGAGCCTGGTTGTAAGAGCTCAGGATGCAGATATATTAATTGCCTTCACTTTATCCATTTTGTAACAATGAGAATAAGTACAGAAAATATTTGACGTATTTAAATCATATAGCAATCCTCGAATTTTGCCATGTTTTGCCTGACTTTTATTTTGTGAAGTGTTAGTTACGAATAACTGAATCTTGTAATTTGTGATAAATAGAATATTGTTTACGCAAACGTAAAACCACAACTATATTTATAATTATATCCGTATGTTTAGTAAGTCATATACATTTCTGGTTTTTCTAAATCACCATGCTGAGTCGATAATAAAACCAATCACAGGAGCATTAACAATTGCTCTTGAAAAAAAACCTCATTAAGTTGCTATATAAATAATGAAATAACACAACGAAAACAAAAGTAGCAAAATAAATGAAAATGACAGAAGCAGGTAGAAATATCAGATCTGTATTTGGAAAAAGCAACAAAACTTTTTACAAACACCCCTAGCACAATATATAGATCACCACCAGCGACATATATATAAACAGACGAGAAAGAAAACTCACATGCGTTCTATTCATATAATCTAACAATAAAAACATTCACTGATTCCATTCAGACCAATAAAACATTCACAGATTCCATTCATATAAGCAAACGACAAAGAAAGCATTCACATTTTCCATTCGTATAAATAAACGGCGAAGAAAGCATTCGAAGATTCCATTTATATAAAGAAACGATATAACAAACGTGCATAGATTCCATTCATATAAAATCAATTAAAACATTCACAGATTCCATTCATCTAAACAAACGATAAAGAAAACATTCAAATATTCCATTATTTAAACAGCAAACAAGGAAAACATTCACAGATTCCATTCATATAAAGAAAGAATAAAAAAAACATCCATAGATTCCACTCATATACACAGATTCTAAATAAACATTCACAAATTCCATTCATATAAACAGATGATAAAACAAACCTTCACAGATTCCTCTCGATATGCATTGTACGAATTGACCGATCTCTCCGTATTTTGTATTTAGTGTAATTGTTCACATGCATATTTCTAGGTTTTAGTTAATTGATAGTTAAGCATTGACTATAAGATCAGTCCGGCAGAAAATATCATACTTTATATTGAATGTATTGCTTTATATGCACCAAAAACATTTTGTATTTTTTTTAATCTTTTCAATTTTTGCTTGCTCTTCACAACTTATAACATTAATGCCCACTTCTTTTAACAACAGTACATGCATTATATGTAAGCCAATAGATATGCTAAACGCAATGCTTCTATAGCAATAATTGAGAATTAGTTGAAATATCTAGAATAGTATGACTTGGCTTGTATTTTTTTTTTTGGTTTTAAATATGAACTTCCTTGTTAATGTTAAAAGTATCATAAATAACTCCATGGTAGGTTTAGATTCTTAGAAAACGGGAATCGATGAATGCTTATTATATTTCACTGACAACAACACTATTTCAATGATGCAGTGCATAGTTCCTATCTATCTTCATTAAGTCATTATCTTCCTGTTTCATGGATGAAGACATATTCATCATGATTCCAAAGTAAACGATCATAATTTTGTTGATGCAGTTCAGCATCTACGAAACCAAGATTATGCAAATGTCGATATTCGTAGTAAACTAGTAAGACATTGAAATAACTTTTCATAGGTACATGACAATGGCCATATTAAAATATTTACTTTACATTAACTGTGGCTGGTTTCTATAGTTACACAATATTGTCCGTATTACAACAGTTACTGGTATAAAATGGCTGTAGTTGTTTTCTAGCTGCAATATATTGAATTGGTTTCCATAGTTACACAATATTATCTTTATTACACCATTTACTGGTATAAAATGGCTGTAGTTGTTTCATAGCTGCAATATATTGAATTGTTTTCCATAGTTACACGATATTGTCTGTATTACAACATTTACTTGTATAAAATGGCTGTAGTTGTTGTTTAGCTGCAATATATTGAATTGGTTTCCATAGTTACACGATATTATCTGTATTACAACATTTACTTGCATAAAATGGCTGTAGTTGTTTTCTAGCTGCACTATATTGAATTATTTCCATAGTTACACGATATTGTCTGTATTACAACATTTACTGGCATAAAATGGCTGTAGTAGTTTTCTAGCTGCAATATATTGAATTGGTTTCCAGAGTTACATGATATTGTCTGTATTACAACATTTACTTGTATAACATGGCTGTATCTGTTTCCTACCTGCACTATATTGAATTGGTTTCCATAGTTACACAATATCGTCTGTACTACAACATTTACTTGTATAAAATGGCTGTAGTTGTTTTCTAGCTGCACGATATTGAATTGGTTTCCATAGATACACGATATTGTCTGTATTACAACATTTACTGGTATAAAATGGCTGTAGTTGTTTCCTAGTTGTACTATATTGAATTGGTTTCCATAGCTAGACGATACTGACTGCATTATAACATTTACTGGCATAACTTGATTGTTATTGTCTCTCCCGACAAGGCCCCTAACAATATTAATTTTGTGTGTAAATCACGTTACGTAGACTGCTTGATAAATGAATTATGAATTGACAATTCACTTGGCAAACGCTACATATACCCCGATGACAATTGCGAAAGAGGAAATCCCGGACAAGCACATGCTTGTTTTTAGTTCCGTTGGAATTTCAAACAAAGAGGAATAACTGGATCTACCGTCACTCTACTTAATTCCTAGATTACACAATTGTCCTTGCACACAGCATTGTATTGCAGGGTATACCAAATGCTCCACGACACCTCTTTCCATATCATTAACATATCTTCAAGCAACTGTGAAAACCGGGATTCAGAGTTAATGCCACAATAGGTACTCTGCCTGCAATAGCATTAAAAAGATCGACTTCTCTACCCTCTACATAACTATTTTCCACTCTAAGCTGACATCACAACACGGATCTCAGAACGCAAAGACACAAATTAGGATACAACATTTACTGGTTTAAATGACATTTAGTTGGCTTCAATCTACAATATATTGACTGTAAAACAACTTTTAATAATAGGTTGTTGTAGTCGGCTTCCATAGTTACATGATATTATGTATATATCATGTAATAGTAAGACTAAAAGTTAGAGATAACCGAAGGAGCAATGACGAATTGACAATCCAGAGACACAGGTAACATTGGACACAAGACGCATAACGAACACAAAACAAAACAAGAATAACAACACAGATACGAGCTAGAAAAAAGATGGGTAACACAGAGGAAATAAAATAACTTTGACATGGTAGTTGCCTTACCGATTGAAAATTAGGGATCGCACTTTTACTGAGATACATATCAAATAAACTGCTGAACTTTTATTTTCGGTTGGTGTTTTAGGACACATTAGATGTGCTTCATCTGCCTGTATATCGTTATCGTCAATAACAAATACAAACACAAATATAAAACAAAACCACAAAACCGATGTAAACACTAATTCATACAAATAAACACCGATAATAAGACCTGTTACTGCATGAGGGTTAGCTTTTTATACATCATTTACTGTACAGCTAGTTTTTCTCACGGACTTTACATTTTTGCTATCTTGACTGTTTCAAAAATGACGAGTTTAAATCCGTAAATATTAGAATCAACATGATAACATAACAGTTTTCATCGTGAAACAATTAAGCGCTATATACAGTTCAGTCCCATGCTTTAGTGGAGTTCGTGTTGCTCAAACTATAGTGTTTATGTAGTGTTTTGTGGACTCTGCCCATTGGTTAAGTTTTCGTATTTAATATTTGCCTATTGTTTGTCTGTTCTTCTTTGATTGATGAATAAGTTATCATTTATTTTTAATTTACGATCCACATAAGCGTATTGTTCTAGTACAAAGAAGACATAATCATGATATAGCTGAGAAATGGCTCACTGAGTACAATCACTAACTGACGATTCAATTTATAACTTCTGATTACCTCCTTTGGTATCTTCAAACTCTTCATACATTGCATCTTTTCATATTGTAATCAATTATATTTCATATCCACCAAAATGCATTTTACACTGTACATCTGCCAAATTTCATGGCATCATAATAAATTCAAAATGGTGATGCTTTCATTTGAAATACATAATTAGATATAAAATTAATAAATGTCTATAATTCTATAATGATTTTTTTTTCAATTTAGCAAAGTTTTATTGAAATCTGTAAAAAAATATTGTAAAATCTAAACATTAACGATACCTGATCCCGGTCTCGTTAATGTTAGTAAGATATATAATTATTAGTACTTGTTAGTATATAATATAAATACATTTTAGATCAATGTGATTTATTCATCAAATACAATTTTACACAATAGTTTGATATATAGTAATCCTATTTAGTACTTACGAGATATATAGAAATAAATAAAACAGAAACAACAAAGAAGTCATAAATTGTATCATATGTCATCATATGTCCTCTAATATAGGTAATCGAGTATATCGGCACAACTATATGCAAGTGCACCTGTAAATATATATGTGTTTTTAATCTACAGGGAAAGACCCCACTTTATTGGGCAGCATTTTATGGACATCCTGAGGTACTTGAGTTGTTAATAGCAAACGGAGCAGATCCGAATATCAGAACAGACGTTGTAAGTACCAATTACATCCAGTAGAAATATACCGTAAAATCTGCCTAATTAGAAATAAAATTATCATTGCAACTTGCTGCAGAGTTTACCTTTTAATCAGTAGTATATACGTACATTTATTGCGACAGCTATTGGAGTGCATCGTAACAGGACAACAGACTTGAAACAAGGAATATTGAGTAACAGCTGGTTAGAAGTGAATCATAAATGGCAAGTTGAAAGGCAACAAGCTTGAAACAAGGAATACTGAGTAACAACCTGTCAGGAGTGATCGTTGATCGCAAGTGGAAGTGCAACAAATTTGAAACAAGGAATACTGAATAACAGTTGGTTAGTAGTGATAGTTGATGGCATGTTGAAGTGCAACAAATTTGAAACAAGGAACACTGAGTAACAGCTTGTTAGAAGAGTTCTTTGATTGTAAGTTATAGTGCAACAAACTTGAAACAAGGAATTAAGTACTGTATTTGATGAGTTGGAGGTGTCAATTGTCGATTTGACGGTCGCAAATGCAGGTTTACTGGCGACGCGGAATCATTAAAACGGATATTTGCGACTGTCAAATCCACAATTGACACCAACAACTCTTCAAATACAGGACTGTTATTCCTATTCTTATGAAATTCTCCCAACGTGTGCACACTAGTTTGAAAACATACAAATAAATGACGAAATATATGCACTTTTCAAATTCCTTCCGCTAAAAAAATAGTAATGTAGTTGTTTAAGGACCCGCCATTTTGAAAACGTGAAATCCTACATGTCATATGTACAACAATACACAAAAAATGAAATAAAAATGGCTACCTTGAAAAGTTATTTTAGTTAAATTCTATCTAAATTGGAGCGTAGACGAAGCCAAATGACGTCTGATCTTTACATTTTAAACTGGAAGTCTTCATATGACGTCACGTTGTTTATGTGCCAAAGTCGTTCAACAATATTTCCCGGAATTTTAACTTTTGTGATTTTTAGACCCAGGGATATGCAAGAATACATTTTTATGTTCAGTATTGCATTAGAATGGACAGTAAACTCGATCTGCGACAATCAAATCTCCAATTGATGCCGTGAAATTTTCAAATACAATACAGTTATCTCCTAAATAGGTCGTCAGCGTCAAATTCGTAGTCGGAAATATCAGGGTCAACCACATTGTTTACAAACAAGTGCATTCGGCGTAGGAATATAGCATTTCTTCAGGCATGTCAACTGCATATTTGACGGCTCTCAATAGCCAATGAAAATACGCGTTATATTATAATTGTATTAGAATACTTAGTAACAGTTTGTTAGTAGTGATCAGTTATAGGACGTTGAAGTGCAACAAACTTAAAACAAGGAATATTGAGTAACAGCTGTTTAACAATGATCGTTGATAACAAGCTCTTGAAACAATGAATACCGAGCGACAGCTGTTCAGGGGTGGTCTTTGATGGCACGTTACAGGGCTACAAACTGGCAAACAGGAATACTGACTGAAAGATGGTTAGGAGTTGATTTCTTCGTTATGTAGTCCAGTAAAAAAAAGAAATATTTTATGTTCCAGAGAACATGTGAAATAAAACGTAAAAATGTATCACCCTGGTCTTTCACTCACATGAGTGCATGTGTTGGATTCGACACTGTCGGGTGTCAAATGTTAACTTTGTATTGTGAAGGCGGGCTCTAGAAATATTTCCTGTATGCCCCAATGTCGATTCACTGTGTTGAATATGCATTTACAGTAATATATTTGTTATTGGTCTCTAGAAATCTTTAAAAGTACATTTTACTTTTATTAATTTTTTGGGTTTCGAGACATATCGCCTTATTGGTCGCTAGCTTATTGGTCGCTAGCTTATTGGTCGCTAGAAATTGGTCGCTAGCTTGAGACTGGTTGTAAGAGCTCAGGATGCGGATATATTAATTGCCTTCACTTTATCCATTTTGTAACATTGAGAATAAGTACAGAAAATATATGACGTATTTAAATCATATAGCAATCCTCGAATTTTGCCATGTTTTGCCTGACTTTTATTTTGTGAAGTGTTTGTTACGAATAACTGAATCTTTTAATTTGTGATAAATAGAATATTGTTTACGCAAACGTAAAAGCCACAACTATATTTGTAATTATATCCGTATGTTAAGTAAGTCAAATACATTTCTGGTTTTTCTAAATCACCCTGCTTGCTCTGGAAAAAAACCCCATTAAGTTGCTATATAAATAATGAAATAACACAACGAAAGAAAAAGTAGCAAAATAAATGAAAATGACAGAAGCAGGTAGAAATATCAGATCTGTATTTGGAAAAAGCAACAAACTTTTCACAAACACCCCTTGCACAATATATAGATCACCACCAGCGACATATATATAAACAGACGAGAAAGAAAACTTACATGCGTTCTATTCATATAATCTAACAATAAAAGCATTCACTGATTCCATTCAGAACAATAAAACATTCACAGATTCCATTCATATAAACAAACGACAAAGAAAGCATTCACATTTTCCATTCGTATAAATAAACGGCGAAGAAAGCATTCGAAGATACCATTTATAGAAAGAAACGATATTACAAACCTGCATAGATTCCATTCATATAAAATCAATTAAAACATTCAGAGATTCCATTCATATAAACAAACGATAAAGAAAACATTCAAATATTCCATTATTTAAACAACCAACAAGGAAAACATTCACAGATTCCATTCATATAAAGAAAGAATAAAGAAAACATCCATAGATTCCATTCATATACACAGATTCTAAAAAAAACATTCACAGATTCCATTCATATAAACAGATGATAAAACAAACATTCACATATTCCTCTCAATATGCATTGTACGAATTTGCCGATCTCTCCCTATTTTGTATTTAGTGTTTTGATATAATAATTGACCATGTTTTGTTCCAATGAGATATTTGCCTCTGAGTTGGAAGCAACCAACAATCAAGCAAGCGTTACCTCTTCAGCTAAAATAAATAGAACGTCCAACTGCTATACCTAGGGAATTATCTATTAATCGAATTTTTTACATGCATATTTCTTGGTTTTAGTTAATTTATAGTTAAGCATTGACTATAAGATCAGTCCGGCAGAAAATATCATACTTTATATTGAATGTATTGCTTTATATGTACCAAAAACACTTTGTATTTTTTAAATCTTTTCAATTTTTGCTTGCTCTTCACAACTTATAACATTAATGCCCACTTCTTTTAACAACAGTACATGCATTATATGTAAGCCAATGGCTATGCTAAATGCAATTCTTATATAGCAATAAGTGGGAATTAGTTGAAATATCTAGAATAGTATGACTTGGTTTGGATTTGTTTTGGTTTTTTAAATATGAACTTCCTTGTTAATGTTAAAAGTATCATAAATAACTCCATGGTAGGTCTAGATTCTTAGAAAGCGGGAATCGATGAATGCTTATTATATTTTACTGACAACAACACTATTTTAATGATGCAGTGCATAGTTCCTATCTATCTTCATTAAGTCATTATCTTCCTGTTTCATGGATGAAAACCTATTCATCATGATTCCAAAGTAAACGATCATCATTTTGTTCATGCAGTTCAGCATCTACGAAACCAAGATCATGCAAATGTCGATATTCGTAGTAAACTAGTAAGACATCGACATAACTTTGCATAGGTAGATGACAATGCCCAAATTAAAATATTTACTTTACATTAGCTGTGGCTGGTTTCCATAGTTACACAATATTGTCTGTATTACAACAGTTAGTGGTATAAAATGGCTGTAGTTGTTTTCTATCTGCAATATATTGAATTGGTTTCCAGAGTTACACGATATTTTCTGTATTACAACATTTAATGGTATACAATGGCTGTAGTTGTTGTCTAGCTGCAATATATTGAATTGGTTTCCATAGTTACACGATATTATCTGTATTACAACATTTACTTGCATAAAATGCCTGTAGTTGTTTTCTAGCTGTACTATATTGACTTGGTTCCCATAGTTACACAATATTAACTGTATTACACCATTTACTGGTATAAAATGGCTGTAGTTGTTTCATAGCTGCAATATATTGAATTGTTTTCTATAGTTACACGATATTGTCTGTATTACAACATTTACTGGTATGAAATGGATGAATATTTTTCTAGCTGCAATATATTGAATTGGTTTCCAGAGTTACATGATATTGTCTGTATTGGAGCATTTACTTGTATAACATGGCTGTAGTTGTTTTCTAGCTGCACTATATTGAATTGGTTTACATAGATACACGATATTGTCTGTATTACAACATTTACTGGTACAAAATGGCTGTAGTTGTTTCCTAGTTGTACTATATTGAATTGGTTTCCATAGCTAGACGATAATGACTGCATAATAACATTTACTGGCATAACTTGACTGTTATTGTCTCTCCCGACAAGGCCCCTAACAATATTGATTTTGTGTGTAAATCACGTTACGTAGACTGCTTGATAAATGAATAATGCATTGACAATTCACTTGGCAAGTTCTACATATACCCCGATGACAATTGCGAAAGAGGAAATCCCGGACAAGCACATGCTTGTTTTTAGTTCCGTTGGAATTTAAAACAAAGAGGAATAACTTTATTCCTAGATTACACAATTGTCCTTGCACACAGCATTGTATTGCAGGGTATACCAAATGCTCCATGACACCTCTTTCCATATCATTAACATATCTTCAAGCAACTGTGAAAACCGGGATTCAGAGTTAATGCCACAATAGCTACTCCTCCTGCAATAGCATTAAAAAGATCGACTTATCTACCCGCTACATAACTATTTCCCACTCTAAGCTGACATCACAACACGGAACTCAGAACGCAAAGACACAAAATAGGATAAAACATTTACTGGTTTAAATGACATTTGGTTGGCTTCAATCTACAATATATTGACTGTAAAACAACTTTTAATAATAGGTTGTTGTAGTAGGCTTCCATAGTTACATGATATTATCTATATATATCATGCAATAGTAAGACTAAAAGTTAGAGATAACCGAAGGAGCAATGACGAATTGACAATCCAGAGACACAGGTAACATTGGACACAAGACGCATAACGAACACAAAACAAAACAAGAATAACAACACAGATACGAGCTAGAAAAAAGATGGGTAACACAGAGGAAATAAAATAACTTTGACCTGGTAGTTGCCTTGTCCATTGCAAATTAGGGATCGCACTTTTACTGAGATAAATATCAAATAAACTGCTGAACTTTTATTTTCGGTTGGTGTTTTAGGACACATTAGATGTGCTTCATCTGCCTGTGTATCGTTATCGTCAATAACAAATACAAACACAAATATAAAACAAAACCACAAAACCGATGTAAACACTAACTCATACAAATAAAAACCGATAATAAGACCTGTTACTGCATGACGGTTAGCTTTTTATACATCATTTACTGTACAGCTAGTTTTTCTCACGGACTTTACATTTTTGCTATCTTGACTGTTTCAAAAATGACGAGTTTAAATCCGTAAATTTTAGAATCAACATGATAACATAACAGTTTTGATCGTGAACCAATTAAGCGCTATATACAGTTCAGTCCCATGCTTTAGTGGAGTTCGTGTTGCTCAAGCTATAGTGTTTATGTAATGTTTTGTGGACTCTGCCCATTGGTTAAGTTTTCGTATTTTATATTTGCCTATTGTTTGTCTGTTCTTCTTTGATTGATGAATAAGTTATCATTTGTTTTTAATTTACGATCCACATAAGCGTATTGTTCTAGTACAAAGAAGACATAATCATGATATAGCTGACAAATGGCTCACTGAGTACAATCACTAACTGACGATTCAATTTATAACTTCCGATTACCTCCTATGGTATCTTCAAACTCTTCATACATTGCATCTTTTCATATCGTAATCAATTATATTTCATATCCACCAAAATACATGTTACACTGTACATCTGCCAAATTTCATGACATCATAATAAATTCAAAATTATGATGCTTTCATTAGAAATACATAATTAGATATAAAATTAATAAATGTCTATAATTCTATAATGATTTTTTCTTTCAATTTAGCAAAGTTTTATTGAAATCTGTAAAAAAAAAATTGGTAATATCTAAACAGTACCGATACATGATCCCGGTCTCGTTAATGTTAGTAAGATATATAATTATTAGTACTTGTTAGTATATAATATACATACATTTTAGATCAATGTGATATATTTATCAAATACAATTTTACACAATATTTTGATATATAGTAATCATATTTAGTACTTACGAGATATATAGAAATAAATAAAACAGAAACAACAAAGTCATAAATTGTATCATATGTCATCATATGTCCTCTAATATAGGTAATCGATTATATCGGCACAACTATATGCAAGTGCACCTGTAAATATATATGTATTTTTAATCTACAGGGAGAGACCCCACTTTGGTGTGCGGCATTGCATGGACATATTGAGGTGCTTGAGTTGTTAATAGCAAACGGAGCAGATCTGAATAAGGGAACAGACGGTGTAAGTACCAATTACATCCGGTAGAAATATACAGTAAAATCTGCCTAATTAGAAATCAAATTATCATTGCAACTTGCTGCAGAGTTTACCTTTTAATCAGTAGTATATACGTACATTCATTGCGACAGCTATTGGAGTGCATCGTAACAGGACAACAGACTTGAAACAAGGAATATTGAGTAACAGCTGGTTATAAGTGATCATAAATGGCAAGTTGAAAGGCAACAAGCTTGAAACAAGGAATACTGAGTAACAGCCTGTCAGGAGTGATCGTTGATCGCAAGTGGAAGTGCAACAAACTTGAAACAAGGAATATTGAATAACAGTTGGTTAGTAGTGATAGTTGATGGCAAGTTGAAGTGCAACAAATTTGAAACAAGGAATTAAGAACTATATTTGATGAGTTGGAGGTGTCAATTGTGGATTTGACGGTCGAAAATGCAGTTTTACTGCCGACGCGGAACCATTAAAACGGATATTTGCGACTGTCAAATCCACAATTGACACCAACAACTCTTCAAATACAGGACTGTTATTCCTATTCTTATGAAATTCTCCCAACGTGTGCACACTAGTTTGAAAACATACAAATAAATGACGAAATATATGAACTTTTCAAATTCCTTCCGCTAAACAAATATTAATGTAGTTGTTTAAGGACCCGCCATTTTGAAAACGTGAAATCCTACATGTCATATGTTCAACAATATACAAAAAAAATAATTAAAATGCCTACCTTGAAAAGTTATTTTAGTTAAATTATATCTAAATTGGAGCGTACACGAAGCCAAATGACGTCTGATCTTCACATTTTAAACTGGAAGTCTTCATATGACGTCACGCTGTTTATGTGCCAAAGTCGTTCAACAATATTTCCTGGAATTTTATCTTTTGTGATTTTTAGACCCAGGGATATGCAAGAATACATTTTTATGTTCAGTATTGCATTAGAATGGACAGTAAACTCGATCTGCGACAATCAAATCTCCAATTGATGCCGTGAAATTTTCAAATACAATACAGTTATCTCCTAAATAGGTCGTCAGCGTCAAATTCGTAGTCGGAAATATCAGGGTCAGCCACATTGTTTACAAACACGTGCATTCTGCGTAGGAATATATCATTCCTTCAGGCATGTCAACTGCATATTTGACGGCTCTCAATAGCCAATGAAAATACGCGTTACATTATAATTGTATTAGAATACTTAGTAACAGTTTGTTAGTTGTGATCAGTTATAGGACGTTGAAGTGCAACAAACTTAAAACAAGGAATATTGAGTAACAGCTGTTTAACAATGATCGTTGATAGCAAGCTCTTGAAACAATGAATACCGAGCGACAGCTGGTCAGGGGTGGTCTTTGATGGCACGTTACAGGGCTACAAACTGGCAAAAAGGAATACTGACTGAAAAATGGTTAGGAGTTGTCATTGGTGGCACGTTACAGGGCTACACACTACAAACAAGGGATAGTGACTGAACGATGGTTAGGAGTGGTTGTTGGTGGCAAATTGCACATCAGCAATTATCGACTTCATTTGCTATTATTATAGCAATCGAAATATCCGTCAATGACACATGATGATTTATTGTTTGTGAACTTGGTATTCAAGAATATATCTAAATATATGACATATATATAAGAAACACTGAAACACTGCCGGAATGATGTTTAACAACAATCGTTCAATCATATTATATGTATATCTATGTAGTATGTTATCTATATTTTTATTCTTTAATGTTCATATTCAGTGTAGCACGCCTCTACATATTGCATCATCCAGGGGTTACGCCGAAACAGTTAAATTCTTACTTTCATGTGGAGCAGATATGGACATAGAAGACACAGAGGTAATTTTTATCTGCATAGACTATTTATTCAGTAAGTATACCTATTTAACCTCTGCGGACGAGATGACATCCATGAAAATAAACACAAAAATATAATATGGATTACTTACATTTTAGTTCTCAGTTTGTATAAATAGTTTGTGTGCGTCTAGAATTAAAGCCCAGCAATAAAGAAAGATAATTATAATAGGTGGGTGTATTGGTTCTCGTTTCAATCTTTGTTTTTTAGAATAAAACACCTTACCTACTTGCTGAGGAGGAAGGCCATTCAGATGTTATTAATGTTTACAAGGTAATATATTTTCTAAAAAAAAATGCATAGAAACTTTAACTGTTGAACAACGACATATATTCATGGAGAATTTCATGCAACAAACCGATAATAAACGATGTTACATTTGATCATTTAAATATTGATTAAAATCGTTATTTCCTGATATCCTGCTAAGCTATAACAGTAATAGCATAAATGTGTGTAAGGAATGTTTAAAGATACCAAGGGGTAATCAATGACCAATCGACAAAAGACATTCAACAACAATGGCCTAAAGAAAAAGGAACAAGGAATAAACACTAGTCTACAAAACACTACATAGAAAAACTAAAGATCGAGCAACACGAACCCCACTAAATACCGGGAATGAACACACGTGCTCCGGAAGGGTAAGCATTCCCAGATACATATGTGGAATCCGTCGTGTTACTATTGCTATAAACCAGGTTATAAGCAAAATGTTATTCACTAATATTTGTACAATATTCATGTCATAATTATTAACAATATACAATTATTGCCTGCATTTAGTGTGAACATCATAATTGTTCACACGAGGGGTGTTTTCCCGGGGGCTTTAGCCCGAGGGAAAACAACAACCCAAGGTGAACAATTATGATGTTCACCGCAAGCGCAGGCAATAATTATTTTATTATACCGAAACTCTATTTTCAATAATGTTGGATGCAATAAACACTTATTTGTGTATTTTTATCTTTCGTTTTCATAAACTTCATATTTGTGTTTTTAACTTCCGGTCAAGATTGTAATTCCGGAATGCAAAAACGGATACATTTCCGGAGAGACATGGAGCATAACATTTGTCGACAGGTGAACAACAGTGATGTTTCCCTGGGGTACCAATTTTGTAAAAAAAAACCAACACTTTTATTTTATATCTAATATATAATGTAAGGTATAATAATACTTGATGTTTGTCCTCATAAATTGTAATGTTTTGTCTTCTTTTGTAGGCATATTTGTCAGAAGGTGTGTATGGAAGATATATGTTTTTACTTTGTTTATAGAAAAATTCCAAGTAACTGTGAGATTGAATTTTCTTGATTCATTTAAGCGTTTAATTTGTTTTAGTTTATGTTTTATAAACTAAAACAAATTAAAGGCTTAAATGATAACAAATATTCTTTTTTTCCCTTGACATCAGTTTTACATCGACAATACCAGGACAATATATTGGTTCGCAAGTAATGCATTGATTTTCAAATATTTACACGTACAATAAAATTTTAAAATATTCATTGCATTAGTTGTTAGAAAATCCTCTTTTCATGCGCACTGATTGTTTTCCATAATTTTGCGTTGGTGATATGTTATTTTGCCGTTTTGTTTCCCAATATTGTTTATGACGTTTGCAATGAATATTAAGACAAAATATAGAATACCAGTTATATTGAACAATAAAAAAGCTATTACATGGAACAATAAAACAAAACCAGTGACAGGGAACATTACAAGCAGTACAGATCACAAGGAACAATACAAAAATATCAGTTACATGGAAAATACAAAAAATAATAATCACAAGGAAACAGGGAACAATAGAAGAAATACTAATCAGAAGGAATACTGCAAACATACAACTAACAAGCAACAATGCAAGAAATAAAAATCACAATGAACAATGCCAAAATACAACTTACAGGGAACAATGCATAAATAAAACTTATAGTGAACAATGCAAGACATACTAATCATAAGGAACAATACAAAAATAAAACTTACAGAGAACAATACAAAAATAAAGCTTAAAGTGAACAATATAAGAAATACTAATCACAAGGAACAATACAAACATACAACGTGCTGGGAACAATAGAAGAAATACTAATCAGAAGTAATAATGCAATGTATACCAGTTACAGTGAACAATGCAAAAATAGAGCTAACAGGCAACAATGCAAGAAATATCAATCCCAAGGACAAAAGGCGAAAATAAAACTTACATGGAACAATAGAATAAAAAAAAATGAAAAGAAACAGGTAGGGAACATTACAAGAAGTACCGATGACAAGGAACAAGGAACAATACAAAACATACCAGTTACAAGGAACAATTGAGGAAATAACAATAAAAAAACCCAATACAACAATAGAACTAACAGGGAACAATTGAAGAAAAACTAATCACAAGAAACAATACAAGAAACACCAATTACAGGGAACAATGCAAAAATACAACAAACAGGAACAATGCAAACATACCACTTACAGGGAACAATGCAAAAAATACAACTAACAGGAGCAATGCAAACATACTAGTTACAGGAAACAATGCAAATATATCAGTTACAGAGAACAATACAAAAATACCAGCTACAAGGAACAATGCAAAAGTACAACGAACAGGAACAATACACATATACTACTTACAGGGAGCAATACAAAATACCAGTTACAGGGAACAATGGAAAAATACAACTAACAGGAACAATACAAAAATACTAATTACAGGGAACAATGCAAAATACTAATTGCAGGGAAAAATACAAAGATACAACATACTTGGACCAATACAAAATACACCACCTACATGGAAAAGTACAACTAATACAAGCTAGAGGGACCAATCTAAAATAGAATACCAATTACAGGAGAAAATGCAAAACTACCAGTTTCATTAAACAATATAAAACAAATACCAGTAAGGTGGAACTATGCAACAAAGAAAAAGAGTTAGGGTGATCAATAAAGCAATGCTGGCTTAGTGAACAATAACAATAAACAGCTATAGGGAATAATTGGCAAAAATACCAGTTACAGGGGATAATACAAATCAATGCGAGTTACAGGAAACAATGGGAAAATACCAGATTCAGGGGATAAGGTAAACATACAAGATACAGTGAGCAATCCAAATATTATAGTTGATAACCCCATGCAATGTTTCTGTTGAAGTAAATTTTTGTACCATGACGTCTACTTTATACCCAATGCAATCATACATTTTAGGCATACTACTGGATGTTAAGTTACTAAATAACAAATTCAGTAGCGCTTTTGAAAAAGCATTGCTGTCTGGTTTCTACTATTCGTTCTCCGGCAAAGTATTGATTTTGGGGAACGCAAATGTAGGAAAAACATGCATAACTCGAATTCTCATTGGTATGAAGCCCAACACGAGAAGACAGTCAACGGAAGGAATTAAAGTCCATGTGAATAGAGCTTGCATTGATAGAGAGACTAAGAAATTAATCCCAGGAGGTAAGTCACGAAACAAAGAAATCAGAAAGCGAGTGTTTTTAATAGGGTAGTTTAGAGTCCAAGACACTTGTCATATTCAACTGATTAGTAAAAGGGTTTTAAATGGCGGAAATGTATCACCTGTGACACGTGTCAGTATTATTATGTACGGATGATTTACGATTATTATTGATTAGAAAATGTGAAAATATGCATTGAGGTTAATGATGAAAGTGCAATGGTCTTTTGAGGTTGATGGGGAAATGTGAAATTTACGAGAGAGGTTAATAAGGAAATGAAGAATTTTCAATACAGGTTGATGAGAAATGTATAAACATTTACAATTGTACCTTATAATTAGCGAAAGCATATACAAGTGAAAGAAAAAAGTATATTCGGAAACAGAGAATGCATTATTAAATGTATTCAAGTTGAACAATCTGTGATACCTGCATTCAATGTTATTGGTGTCGAATCACAGTTCACAAAATCAATATTTAATGTGCCCATCATTTGCACTGATTCATGCCAGAGAATTGTGCCTCATTGAAACTACGAGATGTTGAGCGATGCATGTGGAATGTCATTCTAGATCCAGAATAATGCTGGACTAATCTTGATTAAAATAAGATCTCCCTCGTGCCCCCTTTTTACAGATATGTCGCTGTGTGAGTTTGGTTACGTTTTGATTATAGTGTTTAGCATCACTTTCAACAATACTTCAGTTAATTCAGTTTTCTTGATAGAATAAACCGGAGCACCCGGAGAATACCACCAACCTGTAGCTGGCATACTGTATCATATAATGTTGTGTTGAGTACCCCTCGCCTGACTGGTGTTCGAACTCACAACGTTAGTGGTGATAGGCCCTGACTGTATTAGTAGTTGTCAATCTAACTACCATATGATCATGAACACGATGGCCCTATCGCGGTGTGGAAGATAGTTTGAAACGCCATTATGGGTGTGAGTGAGCTTATGTCATGAAAATATTAATTGATATGATATATACGGTTATGACCTTTTTTGTCCGATCAGATTGCTCGTAGCATGAATAGTACTATTTTCATGTTTTCATAAACATCTAAGTAAAATGATGTCATCATGAAAGTGCTTCCCACATGTGAGTAAAATGCCAACACTGAATAATTGACGCTAATTAAATATAAAAATTTGACGAAGTTGATTCATGTATTTGCACTGATTCTATTGATGATACACAGACAAAGGAATATATATTAATTGATTAATTGGTTGATTGTCACTTAACGCCACCAATAGCATTATTTTAGCTATATCGTGACTGTGTCTTGATCAAGTTAGTCTAAAGTTTAAGTATATTGTATTTGCTAAATACAACAACATTGAGATCGGACACATGTTTTTCCTGGTTATGAAGTATTTTCCCGTATATAAGCTATGTAGTCATACGTCTGATTTCGACAGTCGATTGAAGCAAAGAATATGACAAGATTTTCTTACTAACGCGGTCCGGGGTACAATGGCTACGATCACATTATTTTATGATCTACACCTGCTTAATTCAAAATCAATACATATCCCATCTCAAAATTAAAGGGGCCCGGGTGGCTCAATGAGTTAGTTAGTTGGATTACCTAACAACTTATACAAGCCTATCACCAATACGGTGAGGGTTTGCGCTCATATTTGTAAGATACAAAAAAGGGTGCACTCAACTCGCAGCCGCAAGTGATAAAGATTACCAGTTGCTTGCCCTTATTATATTACTGATATGCTTTCTAATTATTTTTGCAATATTTTAGAGATTAAATATGAAGACATAGCAGCCGGTAATCTTCTCAGAGCTAAAACAGAGAGACACAGACTTGACAAAAAGAAAGTGAATGTGAAACTAAATGAAGAAGATGATTCAAGCCATGCCTTACTTTTGTCAAATTTGCCTTTGGGGCATGATTTAGAAGAAACGAAGGAAAAAGACGAAAAAGAGGAAAGTCCACCGGAATCAGAGGATATTCCCGGCAATGGAATTACATTCCTACAAAAACTCAAATCTTTTCTTGGAATGCAACGTGACATGACAATTCAAATTACATCAAAAATGATGATGGAAGGTGCCGTAAAGGCAAGAAAAAGGGGAATTAACTTGAATCTAGCTCCAGTTATCATCTTAGATTTTGCAGGTCAGGAAGTATTTTACTCTACTCATCAGTCGTTTATTACCCACCAAGGAATTTATGTTTTAGTCATAAATGGAAGCCTAAATCTTGATAGTGAAATCCCTTCGGAATCTTTCATCCCTGGTCGTCATAGTAAACCAACGACTAGAGGTAGGTTACTATATTGATATTGATATTCAATTTCCTTTAAAAAAATAATGCATCATGGGAAAAGAATATCAGTCTGCTTGACACCAACTTTTAAAATCGACGTTTGGTCTTTGATAGTAGCCACTTGTTTACATCGTATCAAGTTATTTGCTCAAATCAGATTAATCCTCTTAATATTTTCATGTAAACGGAATGCCCAATGTATAAATATACAGATAATAATTAAAAAGACATTGCATGCAATACTAAGAATTGAGTAACACGAATCTCACTAAAAACTGGAGGTGAACTCAGGTGCTCCACAACGGTAGGCAGTTCCCGATCCACTAATGACACCCGTCCTCATAAACGTTATACATAGAGACAGTGAAAAAGAATTCCGTCATTCATTAAAACATAGATATCAAATTTAGTGCGCACGACGCGTTTCTGGAATAACCTTCATCAGGTATGCTCAAAATCGAAAGATTGGATAGGCTAATAATTTAACATTTTTGGAGCAATAAAACCAAAGGGTCTAAACCGGATAGCCAACATCTGCTAAGATCACCTATAATGGAGGTACGAGAACCCTAGTTTGATCAATAATAACATTATTTAGAAACTATGCATTTCAGTAATTAATATATCTAATAAAACTGAGAAGAGTTCAGCCTTTTTATTTCCCTCATTATACAGAGTTAAGGACAAGTACGCAATGACATTATAAACAATACCTTACGACCTTGGAACGTTCGATATCATACATATATGTAATAGTTTGATTTTCATTTTAGGCTATATAATGTTTTGGGTGAGCTCAATCCTCACCTATTCAAAGGGTAAATCCAAGACGTTTCCCCAAATACTGCTTTGTTGTACACACAAGGATCAAGTTTCTAAAGTAAGTGTAACGATAATTTAATTAGATACTAAGGTTTGGGCCTAAAACAATAGTTTAGCCCCGCCACTCTTTATTGAAATGTATATATCACACAAGACACGTGAGTGGTCATGTAATTGTGTTTGCTGTATCAACTCTGGAGTTTATATTTCTCGCCTCACCTGTGCTTGCAGTTTCTATTTAGAAAACTTTTGAAAACCCCTTTCTTGAAAGCGATAGGGTTAGTACTTCGCTAATAGTAAAAATTACGTCTAGTAGGTTCAAATTGTATTTGATAATCTAACTTGGCAACGTTACGTAATATATATGACGTTACACAATGGTGAACCTCAGTTACTGTTCATAAACGTAATACTTAGAATTGCGCAAATCCATGACATTGGGGGCGCCAAGAAGTGAAAATGAAATTAAAAAATACATAATATCGCAAAAATTAAATCAACGAACTTAAAGTCTTTGTATGCAAAAGAAATAAAGATTTCACTTTCACACTTAATGTCTATGAAAAACATGTACACTCCAATCGTCCATTGTCGAATTTTGTATCTTGCTTCTGTCCTAGATTTACTCTCTAGTGACGACATATGTTGTGTTTACATGGAATTATCATACACTTCTATCGGATATAATTTAAAAATTGGACGATTTGTAAGTCCATAACTTGTGCGTAATTTTACAGATCTGATTAGTCCATCCTTCCCGAATATTAGTTCCTCCACCACGGCTAACTTCCAGGTGATTCTCGACGAGTCATCATGAATCTGGACCATATAGCCTACTGGGTGTTTTTACCAAATGTCCTATGATATTCTCTTAACGCCGTTAAATATTCGTTCTTCCATCTAGTTCCGAATTTCTGAATAATATCAGGCTGAATCTGTTGACGACGGTTCAAATTTACGTGTGTATATGGTTCAGTGTCGTATATGTTCTTAATGTCTTTTTGCGGATATGGTGGACAAGTCAATCTCCGACCACAAAGAAGTTGAGACGGCGTTAACGGTTCTGGTTCATTTAGATCTGATTTAATGTAGCTTCTATTTGGGTAATAATTGTTTGTAATGTCCCTGTATAAATACAGTTACTTCCCAACACTTTCTTCAAACTAATTTTCCACTTTCTTCAAACTAATTTGTGTAAGTCCCATCATGCGTTCCCAAAATTCGCCATACCAAGGTGCACCCCTCGGAATAAATTTCCATACGGTACCATATTGGTTAAGTTTTTCCTGTAAATACGGCGAATCAGTCAAGCATTCAATTTCCTTACTAGCAGCTACATATGTCGAAGCGTTGTCGGAAATCATAATTCGTGGAAGTGATTTGCGACTTGAAAATCTCCTGAAGGCTAGAACACATGTCTCTTCACTCAGATTTGATACAATTTAAAGATGCATAGCTCTAGTCGAATCACATGTGAATAAGCAAATGTAGACTTTAGATTTATTGTTATCATAGTTCTTGACATATAATGGTCCTGCAAAGTCTACTCCAGTCACTGAAAACGGGGTCGTTTCCTCTACTCTCTCTTGTGGTAACGGTGGTGGATCCGGTTTTGGCTAAGCCTTTCCTATTACTTTACAGCAAGTTACAACTTTTCGCAAAATTGTTTTAACTGATTTTCGGAATCCAATAAGTTTGGCGTAAATGGGTTACAGTAATGTTTACACCTCCATATAGTTGGTTGAAATGTGCATTCATAATAACTAGTGTTGTAAAAGTATATTTTGTAGGTAGTAAATACGGATATCTAGTTGTCTCGCTCAGTGGTGCGTTGTCAATTCTTCATCCACATCGTAATATGTTTTGCTCATCCATGTGCAGTTTCAGTTGTCTAACTGTTGACGGCTTTTTCGTTGATTTTTTGCAAAAGCATTTTATCTCCTCTTGAAACGTGGTTTCCTGTGTGTGTCGGATCCATTTTAATGTTGCGTTGTGAATTTCCTCCACAGTAATATACGATCCCTTTCTCTGATAATTCATTGATCTGCAGTTACGTAAGAATATCAGTACATACGCTGTGGTTCTTAAAAGTTTTTTCAAACTTCTAAAACGTTCCAAGTCTATAAGAGTGTGCAATCCCACTTCCTCTGCTTGTGACGATGTGAAATATAAATCCGTATAAATTTCGGCTGATTGAAATGCTATCTCAAGTTCATCTTCAATTGATGTAGTTAATGAAATACATGTGTTTCCATTCCAAACGGGTCATTCATTTTCGTTACACATCCATGCTGGTCCGTTCATCCACAAGTCGTGTATATCCTTAAATCCTCTCGTTAACATGTCAGCTGGATTCATCTGTGTATGACAATACTTCCATTGTTGATTTTTTGCAAGATTCTTAATTCCTTTTACACGATTTGCAATAAAAGTCTTAAGTGGTTATATACACATTATCCAATTAAGTACAATTTTACTGTCAGACCAAAAATGTATCTCCATATCTCCTAGGTTGTCAAGTAAATGTCGAGCCAATCGTGTTCCTACTACAGCTCCCATTAGTTCCAGTTTAGACAGTGTGATTTGTTTTAACGGAGCCAATCTGTTCTTTGCCATTACAAGTATTGATTGATTTCCGGTTACAATGTAGGCACACGAACCGTATGCACTCTGGCTTGAATCTGTGAATACATGAAGTTTTGCTCCTGTAGCGATTTTTCTTTAAAATAATACCTTGGTATTTCAATTAATACAGCTTGTTGTAAATCACGAGCTAAATCGTACGATTTGGCTGGTAAAGGCTGGTCCCACTCACATTTTCCTTCCCATAATGTCTGCATCAAAAGTTTTGCACGGACGGTGATTGGGCTGAGTATTCCTTGTGGAACAAATATACTGGATGACTGACTTAGTATATCCCGCTTTGTGATGGTGTGTTCAAAATCAAACGAAATGTTGTTTCGAAACTAAAATGTGTCGCTTTCAACGTCCCATCTCAATCCTAGAATTTTATCTGTTGGTCCCTTTTCCAGACAATCTTCAGATTCGACAAGTTGTCGTAATTTTATGTTATTTGATATGCATGATCTCAGATTAAATCCTCCTTTTGACAGTATTGAGCGTGATTCTCTGTAGAATGATATTAAGCTGTTCTCGTCCGGAAAGCTTGACAAAACGTTATCAACATATACGTCATTCTTTAATAGATTTGAAGTGTGTGACGGATTCAATTTCAAATGTTTTAAGACCATTGCGTTTAAAATAAACGGGGAACAAGTTGTTCCGAATAAAACTACTCTGAAACGATATGTAATCAATGGACTGTTCGGGTCGTTCGAATAGCTTAACCACAAAAAGCATGTCACATCTCGGTCGTTTTCATCTAGTTCAATCTGTAAAAACGATTTCTCGATATCTATTGATACTGCATATTTGTTTAGTCGGAACCTGGCGATAATTTCTGTCAAATCGTTGATTTTTGTTGGTATTGACATAAGACAATCATTTAAGCTAGCTTTATCTGAAGATTCACGGCAACTACAATCGTACACTATTCGTATCGGAGTTGTTAACGAGTCCTTTTTAACAGCATGATGAGGAATGTAATGTATTCTCCTATTCGTATTTATATCTACGTCTACCTTCTCAATAAATCCAAGTTTTTCTTGGTCGGCAATGATGTTTCCGTACAATTTTAACATATTTGGTTCCTTACTAAGTCTGTTGATCATGTTTTCAGTACGTCTTTTAGTTACGTTAAAATTACTTGGTAGTTCTGGGGAATCTTTTTTCCATGGTAGCATGGCTAAATAACGGTTATCCTTGTATCTAATACTTGTCGTCTCGAAATATTTGTTTATGTTTGTATATTCATCTGTAGTTACTCCCATAGATTGTAATTTCCAGAAACGCTCCAAATCGTATTCCTCATTCTTGTGTTGGATTAAAATGTTCAACATCGACGCTGAAGTTGTATATCCTGTTGAGTTGGTCATGGGTCCGGATAGCAAATATCCAAGTCTTGATTGATCAACAGTGGTTCCTTTTCCACGGATTATCTTGTTCTGAACGATGTCCGAATAATAATCTGCGCAAATTAACATGGACATTTCGAATTTATCTCCACTGCAAGCGGGGTGAGCTAGTTTTAATCCATATAGGTAGTGTAATCTAGATGCATCGAAATTAATGTTGTTCTGTAGAGGAGCAGCATTAGTCGGTACAATAAGTACTTCTATAGATATCTTTTCGCCACTCTTAGTCTGAATATCAACAATGGCTTCACCCAGATTGCGGATGTTTTGGTTAGCATCTCCAAATGCCGCTACACTGACAGTATATCTTCCGTTTGGTTTAAGCTTTAACTTACTGGATAAATCCATGCTGATGAACGATTTCTGTGATCCCTCGTATAGAAGTATGTTAGTTGATACAGACTGGTTTCTTGCCCATACTGATGATACAGCTGTGTTTAGTAAAACGCCAGTTCGTTGTTGATCTGAAGATGATGATGATGAATGAATAACTGACGTGTTGCGATTATTATCTCCGACATCGACTGCCTTGACGGACGTACTACTTTCTCTTGACATGTGTTGATCATTCCGTGGTTTATCCTTTTCACATAAACTAGTATGGTGCTTCTTGTTGCATTTACGGCATGTAAAACGTGAACGACAATCTGTAACGTTGTGGTTACCGAAACAGTTGAAACATAGCCTTGTTTGCTTAATTTTATCAAAACTTTTCTCCCAATCTACAATGGCTGTGCATTCAAGTGAAGAATGTGGTTGTTGACAATAGACACACGATTTTGAGTTCGAATTTCCGCTGTTTCTCTTATTTTGATTTCCCTTGAACTGTTGTTTTGTGTTACTAGTATATTTTGATACGGTTTCAGCGTGAAAAGATGCAGTTGTATTATCATATCGAACGAGTAACGATTTCCTGCCTCCTGTATGTAAATTTCCTTGGCTATTGCTTCACGTAACGATTTGATATCCTAATTGTTACTTCCGTGTTCTCGTGTCAGACTTTTTCTCATTTCGGCGGGTAATTTTCCAAAAATAATAGATATGATGAGAGAACCGTACGTGTCCTGTGATTGTCCGAGTGACTTTAAACCTCGAATACTGGCTTTCACTTTGTCAAAAAATGAGGTAAGACTGTTTAATGTAACTGACGGACATGGCAATTCTGGTAGATATTGCATGAATGCATTAGTTATCATGTGTTGTTGTCCGAAACGATCTTTAAGCAAGCAAATGGCTTGTTCATAATTTGTGTTTGTTAGAGATAAGCCAGAAATGCATCTTTCAGCTTCATTCTGCAACTGAGACTTTAAGTAGGTAAATTTCTGAACGTTTGCTAAAGCTGTGTTTGAGTGTACACTGGGCTCGAATGACTCCCAGAACGTTTACCATAATAAATGTCTTCCGAAAAAGTAGATAGATCTAGTGTCGGAAGCCTGGTAAAATCTGTGTGAAGGGTTAGTGTCAACAACTGGCTGTCTTGTATTATCGAATGAATTAGGTATGACTGGTTGACGGTGGCATGGGTTTGTATTCTGATTTATATCATGCGTACTTTGAATATTCGGTAACATTGTTGGAATTGTAAAAACTTCCCCAACAGTAGTCTGATTTGTGCTTGATTTGGGTTCCTTGTACCGGCGAATTGTGATGTCCAAATGTAGGTTGTATTCGTCGGTGTCCATTATTTCTTGTTCCATATCTTCAACTTCTGTAACTTCAAGAATCTCACCATCCAAAGTTTTTAACAAGTTTCTCTTCTTCACTAAAGTTTCAAAAACTGCCGATAGTTCTTGGTCACCGACGTCATTTTCTGCAATTTTTTCGCCTGTCCTGTCTTGTGACGCCGCTTTTGTGTCCACCCCGTATAGCTTTAAGCTCCTCCATTGGTCACGGCACACATTTCTTGAAGGGGATAGGGTTAGTCCTTCACTAATAGTAAAAACTACGTCTAGTAGGTTCAACTTGTATTTGATAATCTAACTTGGCAACGTTACGTAATAGATATGACGTTACACAATGGTTACCGTCATTTACTGTTCATAAACGTAATTCTTAGAATTGTGGCAAATCCATGACAATCCCCGAGGTCTTCTGGAAACTAGGTTATTAAGCCACATATTTTTACAGAACCGTCCCATCTTTTCTTTCAAAACTTTTTCGGAAGAGATCAACACCTCGCTCGAAAGAATATTCCGTCACTTGCAAACATATGACAAAAGACGGTATTTGTAATTCGATGTTGGTTCAAAGTTTCCTTGTGTACTACCTAATATTTAAACGATGATTACGGTAATTGTAGCTCTTTTACAAAACCTATACTAAACATGACAACTTCTCTATCACAAAGAGTTAATGTATATTATGTATAAAGTTTAAAATAAGGTACTCAGCGTGCTATACAACAACACTTCTCAATCAGTTATACATGAGGGTTGACATTTTACTCATATGTGGAAAACTCCTGTAATAAACACCATTTCACGAAGTAGGGATGTCTGTGCCCAAAACCCTAGTCTAAAACCGCAACTTTTTATTATTCATACATTTCTTTTGCCAAACCAGGAAAGTGATTATATTACATTTCGGAACTCTTGTAATAGTGTGGTATTTTTATTGATTATGTTTGTTATCTTAAGATACACACAATCATGTTTCAATATTTTTATACTAGGAAAAGATAGAAATACAGCGAACATACATTTTTGATGAGGTTACAAGAATGTTTGAAAATACAGAAGAAATGTTTCATCTAGTTCTCAAACACCGCATTTTCATCAATGCAATAAATCCAAAAGATCCTGAAATAGCGGTACTCCAGAATGCAGTAGTAGAAATGATATATGAACAGCCGTCATGGGGTAGAAAAATGCCAAAACCATGGATCCATTTAGAAATGGTTATTAATAAGAAGGCAGAGAAAGGTTTGAAAGTGATTCCTTTCAAAATGGTGGAAGAGATAAACCAAGATAATCCAGTAAAAGTATTAAGCAAAGAAGAGATTGTTTTATTTCTACAGGTACAGCATGCTCAGGGAAATATCATATACTTTCCCCTTCCTGGTCTCCGTGACTACATTGTCATATCTCCATCTTACGTCATAGACGCATTTAAGTCAATTGTCACAGACAAGAGGTTTTGCACGGGCATGCGCCTTAGGTCTTTACAATCAATGAATCGATATGGAATTCTGGAGAAACTGGATATTAACACTATATGGAAATCAACCGAATTCCTGAAACATAAGGATTTCATCAGTTGCCTTATGTGTCACTTAGATATCCTTGCAGAACCAAGAGTATATAACCCATTGAATCACTCATTAATACCATCAACATTTTATTATGTGCCGAGTATGGTATCAAAGGGAGGTTATCCATCCTTCCTCGAAAGCGAAGATTTAGCATCAAGATCAGTCGGTCTCTCCTTCAAGTTTCATAGTGCAATACTACCATCTGCAATTGGCTATAGATTTATGGCATGTTGTCTAGACATGTGGGAGGTGAAAACTATCAATGAGGAGAAATTACTTTTCTCAGGATTAGTCGTCTTGATTATCAACCGAGCATTGATGCTTCTTGTAAGCGTTAAAGAACAGAGAATAGATGCTTTTCTAATACACTCAGCTTCACGACATCAAATTATACCAGACTTGGCTGCAAGTATTCGAGAATGTCTAAGTGATACCTTAGATAGAATATCAGATAGCTATAAAATAGCATCTGAGGGAAATACCGCTACTGGAAATAATAGGGCATTTCATGTAGAATTTACTTGCAATCACGTGACATCGCCATGTTATTTTTACGGAGAAGAGAACAACACCTGTCTACACACTAACAAGCCTCTACTAGACAGTTCTACTATATGGTTTGTTTATAAAGTAAGTAAAATATTAAACCCCATTCAAATGTAACAGGCTTAAGGTGTGTAATGGTGATTACACTCCGACTGTAGATTATTGTAAAGAATTTACGAGAACCGTAAGGTTCGAGTTATTATTATTATTTTGTAAGAATCTACCAGTTGGAATGTACTGTACTATTTAATGCATTGCCATCTAAAAATGGCTTTATTTCAAATTCCTACATTTTCAATGTTTAGAAATCTAAACTAGATCATAATTAAAAAACAAATACGATAAAATTGCATTGGAATACACCCTTTCATTTCTCGATTATATTTATACAGATGTTCACTTATGGTCTGCTTGATCTGTAATTACAAACGCTTGTTACAATTTGTTTTTTTAGACAATCGATTTTAAAAGGTCAAGTTCTCGTCAGTTTGGAACATTAATTATACCAGATTTGAAATACTTGGATCTATCTTTGCAAAACTGATCAATTACTCATAAAACAAAAACATTCAAATTGTTTACTGTCCAAACTCATATTAATTATGTAGAATGCTAGGGTAACCATCATAGGCTGGTGGTAAACCATCAATTTTGAAACTTGTGGAAAGGTCTCCGGGAGTTCGATGCCCGCAAGTACCAAAATATCAATAACATGTTTTAAGGCTAAAAAAGTAAACTACGAAAAAAAACCCAAAAGGTCAAAACAGTAGATTCTTAAACATAACCAATGGTCGATCAAACGTGTGACGTCAGAGAATTGGAAACATGCTAGAATATTTCAGTGAACAAATGTAATTTAACGATGGAAAAGTCTAAGGAATGCTTTAGATGTTTTTATTTTTTTTTGTTCTTTTTATTCTTTAGAAATTTGTATTTAAGTATTTCTGATTTTTACAGGAACCCCTGCTTGTATTGAACATGATCAATTGTGTTTAAAATGTTTGAAAATATAATTGACTAACAATGCATATTTCAAAACAAATTCTATTCAACAATATGATTGATTGTATTCCACCAAATGTACATAATAAAAGATTATACTTAAATGTTTCCATAGGTCACAGAAGAATGTCAAAGTAGTTGTAAAGGTATGTACTCTGTATTTATAATGTTTCCCTATACAGGTCCATTTGATTAATGTACACTACATGTATATGTATGTAGTATTAGTTAGTTCCTCCAATAATAACAAGTCTATGTAGAATTCTACTATTTATTACTTAAACAAAAATATATCCCTGCAATTACAATAGACAATATAAGTACAATGCCAATGACAAGAAAGACAACTCTTTCTAATATAATTTTTGTAAACATGTATCATGATTACGGTAAAAAACAATAAAAAACAATACAATGTAATTCAATGTGATTACTCACTATTCAAGAGGTGACCTGGGGTCATGAACTCATCAACATGTTTGAGTGATGAAGAATGTAAATACAAATATTTCTTTGCACACATATACCTGTACATCTGATTTTCAAGAATATATCGTAGACAATAGATATGAAAATGTAAATATCATGTCATATTAAAAAAGAACAAAACTATTAACCATCATAATAAGTTAGCATAAACTTCATACACCAATTAATGTGATAAGCTTACTAACTAAATTAAATAATAAAGCAAAACAAAACAAAATAAAGCAAAACAAAACAAAACAAAGCAACAGTAAAATAAAATACACTGATTCTTTCCTCACATGAGGTGCAAAGGATTTCTAGGTAATTAGATCTCCATGGGTGAACTCAATTCATTTGTACCTGTTTAGCAAAAGTGTTATATTTACTCTGACTGCTTAAATATATGCATGCCATTTTAGTAAACAAATGCACACGCAACTGTATTTATAAATTACTGCTTTATAAATTATGCTTACAAGTTACATGTGCTTAAAATCTAAAATGCTCACACTCCTCTGCCATTCTTAGCAGTAAACTTGTTAAGATAATACATTTCATTAACGGTCTGTTTGTTCATGATATTTTCATTATCAAATTTGATAAAAAAAAAAACATTATTTACAAAAAAGGGTTTAATCTGTAGTCAAGTTTATCATTTATTCTACACTTTCAATTACTATTCTGATAACTCGTACTCAAACTCATACAATTTCATAAAATCCATTCATACAGGATAAAATTATGAATACGGATATTTAGTATCATATTATGATTTTTACAAAAGAAAGCAACTGATCTTAGAAATAAAAATAAACTATCCAAAGATTAGATTTTTCAAGCACAGATACATTTTTGTGTTCTCCAGATTTATATCAAAAACAATAGAGACAATAAAGACAATAGACAACATAATTTTACCGCCAACATAGAAAAACAGTTTCTGCTCCATTAGTGTCATCTGTTATAAGTCTAAAGAGGAAAGGATGGAATTGTTACCAAGACAAAAGGAACATACTCACGTGGGACGCATATATTCCATAATGCTTAATCAAGTCATGGTGACTTCATTATTCTGCTTTCCTCTGATTAATTGCACAATAAGTAATAGATGTTCACCTATCCTTAATACATAAGCCAATTACATCATAACACATATATTTTGTACTAAGGCATATATTAAAACAAATATTCTGGAAATGACGGATAAAGAGATAATAGTGATTGCTGCTTTACTCTAAGTGAGCAATTTGTCAGCCATATCATGAAGAGACCAAGATACATTTTGACAATGATGATGATGTACGTCTTGTACTACACCAACACGCTTAGCTGGAATTTGATAGTCCTAGCTCACTGAAACAACACTCCGTGAATAAATATGTCGCTCCACTTGGACGTATTATACTGGATCCTTGTCAACCAGTCATTGCTCTTGCTCATTAATGATATGTGCTTAGCGGAGAAATATAATAAAAACAATTGTATAGTCTTTGATTTGACCCGACCGGGACTCGAATCCATGACCTATCGTACTCGAGTAGAACATGCTAACATTTACGCCACCGATAACAGATCAAAGTTTATTTTTCTAGAAAGGTATATTTTATTTTTTATTGCAGGTGTTTCTGAGGAATCGCTGATGGAAAAACCCAGCGAGCTTCAAATTGGAAAGATAGTTTCACAGTTGACATTTCAACAGTTAAAGTCTGTCCTAATTCACTTAGGTTTATCATACAATGAAATTGAAACAATCCAATCTGATTATCAGGGCAATAATCAGAATATCATGTTTTTATGTCTGCAACTGTGGAGACAGAAAACGTTTGATGCAACGTTAGCAGACATTAAAATTGCACTCGAAAAGGAAGAAGAAGATACCCACATATTGTGCAAGGTAAGCATGCTAGCATGTCGTGTCCTACCTTAACATAATACATATTTGTTTATAAACGTGAAGGGAACCATCAAGAATGGACAATCCAAATACATTGGCACCATTGGGTAAACAAGACACAGAACGAAAACAAACAAACAAGCAAAAAATCAAAACGAAGCACCACAAACAGACACAAAAAATCAAAACGAAACACAACACAGAAATCACAAAAAATGAACAAATCGGATGCGACCAAACACCAAGAGTGACACCAAGCGAATGGTTAGCAGTTCCTACCTCTTATAAGACTACCGCCATGCAATCATATAGTCAATACATATTTGCTATGATTGGATATATTATGTTATTGAGTATCTTTCATGACACAAGAACAAACTTATACTACTAATAAACCAATAAACCACATGACATACAATTTTTATAATTGACAAGCTTACGTATAATTTGTGAACAAAAAAGATGCCACATATTGTGTGCATAGACCGGATGACATACAATTTGCATATAAACCGGATTATGTATAATCTGTGTAAAGACTGGGTGATATATAACCTGCACATAAATCAGATGACATACAAATTGTGCGCTGTGTTAAATGTAAACAAACTTTTATTAAACAAAACAACAATTTCAATTTGTTGTGAAACCACAAAAGTTTGGAAAATACAAAAACAAAACAAGAACAAAAAACAAACAAAACTAAACACAACATGGTGTAATACCATGATCTTTGAACGGAACAAACATCTTCTGGTTTTTGCTTGGCCACTGTTGTGCAGTGTTATAATCCGAGGTAAAGGTTGCAATGAGGTCTTAATTCAAGTACAGTCAGAGGATATCAAAGTGGAAATCAGTAATCTGGAAGGGTAAGAGTTCCTCTTGCTCCACATGTGGCACCCGTCGTGTTACTCTGGTTACAAACACTATTATTAATCATGAACAAAATAACGGATTGTGCTAATGACCTTATTGATATCAGGGTTATTTTAATTATGATATTTGTTTTTTTTATTATTTTAGAATTATTTGTAAGACACTTTATTCTCGAATTAGTTACTGAACTAAAACAAAAGGCGATGTGTCCATATTCAATAAATATGACATATATTTCAGATTTTCAGAAATAAGTGCATGAAGACAGGTAGGTATAAAATTCCAAGCACTTCCTATCTGGATACATTATTTCATAAGTTGGGGGCGGGGTCATGGTTGTGATCATATTGTAGTTGTATTTACAACTCTATGTGCAATCAGTTCGAACCCCGTTCATGGCGAGGTGTATTCGAGACAACATTATATGATAAAGTTTCTTAGCAACTTTCGACAGGTCAGTGGTTTTCCTCGGGTACTCCAGTTTCCAAAACCAATTAAAACTGACCGCCACGATATATCTGAAACATTGCTGAAAGCGTTGCTAAACGCCATAACACAATCCAAACTGATCCTGATACCGAGCTCACCATTATTTGTTTTTATCCCTTAAAGATGCGTGCATAGTGCAGAAGTAGTACATACTAATTTTATAGTCTTTGTTTTGATGTGACCATGACTCGAACCCACGAACTCCCACAGCACGCTAACCATTCCATGGCCGATGGCTGTTTTGATATCTACTGGACATTTATAACATATTTATCATCGTTTTATCCCATGATATTTAGACATGATTGATAATAAATATGTTCTCATTTACCCATCTTATCTCCTTGTTGTCAGGTGTCACATGCGTATTACCGGATATAAGGGATTATTTAATTTCGTAATTTAAGGAATCAACAGATCACATTGGTATTTCATTTGGTAAAATCGCTAAAATTACCTTCCTTTATTTAAAATAAAAATGTCCTGTTTATTTCCTATGCATTCTATTTTAAGTGACGCCAGTTATTATGTAATACAGAGTGAATCGATTTTAATTGCTTCATTATTTATGTTTAATAAAAATATGCATGTATCGTAAAATCTTAGCTTGGGAAATTCAAGATCGATGCATAAGAGAGATGTTGGCTAAATAGGGACACTGCTGAATTATATAGCAATATTGAGTATATCTGACTGTCCGGTTTGATAAGGTTTTACTATTTTTTTTTCGTAAGGAAATACTTTTAAAATCCAATAGAGAAATAATAGAAAGAAATATACTCGATATCCCGAACACAATACATGATCGTTCCCTTTTCTGACTTGGTACAGACATTTCAATACAAAAAAGTGGTGGGGTTAAACTGGTCTCATGTAACCAACCCTCGCCTGAAGTACTTATATCGAATGTTGTTAATTTTGTATCAGTAGACGTAAGAAATAAATTAAACATTTGCATAATAAATAGATATGTGACATATTTAAAAGACGACACAGGTATGTAAGCAAAACCTGTATCTCCTGTTGCTGACCGATTTTGTGGTAAAACTTACCAAAATGAAAGTTTAACAGTGATGATGAACAATTCCACCACTATCAACTACAGGAGCAGCTACCTCTCACCTCAAACCATGGAGACCACATCGGTGGTGTAATAGTTAGTCTGGAGTACGGTAGATATTTCGTTCCAGCCACGGTCAGACCAAACCAGTGACTATGAACTTTGTATTATCTCCTTCTCCGTTAAGTACACAGTAATAAGGAGTAAGTGCAAAGAAATCGTAGCTCGCAATCAGGATAATGTGTTCAAGCGGGACTGTATGTCTACACACGGACTGTTGCTGTGGGCTAGCATTATAACAACCCAATTAAACGTGTTGGTCTAGTACAATATGGATATCACTGTCATCTCTTAGAAATACAACTTGACCTCGCCATGTAATAGTAGAGAAACCGTTAAAAAAGGCTATATCGATACCCCTAGTTCACAAATATATGACCACGAACATTCCTGGCTTAGAATAGGCACTTCAATAAACAAGTGGCAGGGTTAAGCTAACTTTATGGGCCCAAATCGCTCTTAGTGAATTGTTAGTTCTTTCTTCTTGTAGAAATACCGTTTGAAATTCTGGAGAAGCCACCAACAGACAGAGATATAGACCGAATTGCCACACAAGTGATAAAAAGTAGTTTGTTGCTTAGTGTTCATCTGGGAATCGAGGCTTCGGTCTGGCTTGCGCTGAAAGAGGATTGTCATAAAATTGTCAACATAAACAGGCAAATACTGTACAAATGGAGAAATGAACATCCTGGAAAAGCTAAATTTCGGGAACTAGCTCAAGCTCTTCGTAATGTTGACATGAACATTGATGCTATCTTATCTGATGCTTACTAGAACTTATGCAACCATAGGCTGTTGTATTGTTTTGGTTTTGTTATTGTTTTCTTCAATTATGTCATACAGTTTTAAGCTTCCCAAATTAAGCCAAGCAATCAGGGGAATTTTCCAACATGTTGTTTTAGAAAGACTGACGAGGTGAAATTACTGTTATAACTATCAATTGCGTCCAGTTTGGGGAGGGGCTCGATTTACTATATTAGTATATTGGTTTTGCGAAAAAGCAGTGTGCTCATTTTCATTTCTGAATAGTGCCCAAAGAGTAGTATTTCATTCGAATTCAGAATGAATAAAGTAGGAAAGATGACCGGTGATAGTTTTGACAATATAATTATTATTTTGTATTTTGACATGTTCCTTGCATGTAGCGATACAGAGATCGACCCATGTTTCTTAAAATGTGTAATGTTTTAAGGTATGGCATGTTAACTTACCAATATGTCTTATTTCTTTAGGCCATATTTGTTCCTAGAATCATATGCTGAAGTCGAAAGTATTTAGTTATGCATGTTACTTTCTCGATCTTTGTGTTGGCTAACACTTGTACTGTCTCGTGGTCGGCTATTATTAACATTTGACCTCAGAGGTTACATTGCCTATTGATGAAATTTGTTTTTCAAATTTGTACCATTTTTGTTAAATAGACATATGCTATTGTTTTATTATCATGGAAGGTATAAGTTACAATTAAGTTAAATGCTTAGTATTTGCAAAATAATAAGTTGTATCTATTTTCGTATTGGTTCAAGTCTTGATTGATTATTGATTTTACCTTCACAGCGGAAGCCTACAGCATAATTTTGGAGCACATATTTTCTGATTTGTTCAATATATTTCGATAAGCTGTTTCTATTGGTTATTGATTTTATCTTCAATCCGCCAGCCTGCATCATATAGTTAGTCCACTGCACAGGAATGTGAGTGCAGCTACAAAAAGCGAACCAGTGCTGGATCTGTCGTCACTTTACTCTCATAGGGAGACATTTTGTTAAAAAAAAAATGAAATTTTTGAAGTAAGATATTTTCCTTACTGTTATTAGGAAATTTAATGTTTAAATACATTTTTGCTTCCCATAAAGACAATCATTTTGTGGAATAATTTACAGCTACATTTTTGTGGAAATCGAAATTGCTAAAATTCTTTGCTAAAATGATGAACAGTTTGGATTTTACCACACTTTTTAATATTTTACTCGGGATTGTGTCTAGGATGTATTGTAATTATGTTAATCATGAGTTTTTATTTTGGTCACCAGTTTTTTTAATCTCCAAGTTTCTTAATTTGAAATAATTTTTTTAACAATTCAAGACATACATAGGAATGAACAATATATAGCCAAGACTTACATTACTAGCGAGGTTGTTAGTACATATCTTGATAAAATTTGAGTAAGATATATAAGAAAACTTGAAATTGTAGTGCTTAATCCTTAAACAAAATAAATAACATTTGCTTGAATATTAATCTGGAGAGTATCTTTTTGATTGTAACCAATATTACTCATTTAGAAAGACAGAACAATTTTAATAACTGGAAACGAGGTCTAATAAAACTAGAAAGCAGGTCTAACAAAACTAGAAACCAGGTCTAATAAAACTAGAAACCAGGTCTCAATTCTCTTTAAACAGATATGCAATCAAAAAACACAAGATCTACATAAACACATTAAGACCATAATATTGAGATATAAATTCATGTTTGTGCATAACAAGTGTATCTGGAGAAATATATTTTGCTTAAGTCAATAATATATATCCACATATCCTGTATTTCATGGTATTGTAAATAAAATAACTAGCACCTTGTATCACATATCTTGTAAGGTTTCATGATATTGTAGATAAAATAGCTAGTACCTTGTATCACATATCCTGTAAGGTTTGATGACATTGTAAATGAAATAGCTAGGATATTGTATCACATATCTTGTAAGGTTTCATGATATTGTAAATAAAATAGCTAGCACCTTGTATCACGTATCTTGTAAGGGTTCATGATTCGGATATTGAATTTATTTGTATCTTATATTTAGTGGTAAATACAGTAGTTTTGAATATTTGATAAAGTGCCAGATGCCTACTTTTTGTCGTACCCCTACGCTTTATCATACCCCTACCCTTTATCATACCCTTACTCTTTATCATGCAACTACCCTTTATCGTACCCCTACCCTGTATACTCTCCTGTTTAAATATATGATAAAGTGTATAAAACATGGCATAATCCGTATCATATGCCGTATCACCGTCGACCAATATCATCCCTCGGGCTTCAAGGCCCTCTGGATCATATTGGTACCTCGGGATGATACGGTATATGATACGGATTTTGTCATGTATTATTCTCTATGTAACATTGGATTTATCATAAATTGCATAAAATAAACTATTTATAACTGAACGTATTTTCCATGAATTTTGCCATGCTTTCCGTTCGCCTTTGTGGAGTTAAAATGAACCGGTACCAACAATCAGTACTGTACGCGAAACATAACATTGCTCTACCTGTACATGTACAATCACTTTGTCACTATTTTATATCAGGTTATATCTTGGTATATGTAATGGTTATATTACAGGAAACGGTTGAAAGTGGCGATATAATATAACCTGTCGTTTATTTCTCCAACTTGTCCGTTACATTACCATGAAAGAACAGTAATTCGGGGAATATAAATTATGGCATTTACTGATAATGTTCCTAGTTAAGCGCATAAATCAAAATCACTATATTTCGTTGGATTCCTAATACATGGATCGATCGATTCTCGAATTCCATTTTAAAATTGATAGACTTATTTATATAATTGCATACACGTTCCTTTGCCCGTGTGACAGGTTTGAAGATACCAAAGAGGTTATCGAATCATAGACAATACAGAGACCAAAACAAAAATAACAAAAGGACAAAGAATCATCTACAAAATATTACAGAGGAAACTAAGGAACGAGCAAGAATAACGCCACTAAAGACCATCGGTGAACACAGGTGCTCCGGAAGGGTATGTAGTTCCTGCTCAACATGTGACACCCATCGTATTACTCTTTTGACAAACGCGGATATATTTACGTCTTTTAACAAAGCGTGGAGTAGCTAACTTACTGAAACACTTTGTTTTTGGATACCTCAATATTCCGATGCCAACCTGTTTTGGTTTTTACTCCAAAAGTTTGCATGCTTAGCAGAGAAGTAGCAACTACAAATTGCATATTACTTTGGTTAGACCTGAGCGGGGATCGGACACGCGATTTTTCGGGTGTATATGTGTGGATAGTAGATCATTTTATTGACCGGGAGCAGGTCCCTTTGGCCCAACTCCAAAATAACACAATTCCCATACTCAAATATCCAGGGAAATGTGACAATATTTTTTTATGACACAAATGATATGAATTGGAAGTCTGATTTATAATTACTGGAAAGTTATGTTCAATACCTGTGATGAATACGGTAAATTAGTTTGTTGATTTTTACACGTTATTTATTTTGTCGTTATGTTGATGAATAAACATAAATTAAATATTCAAAAAACAAAAAAAAAACTTACTGAAACACTTTGTTTTTGGATACCTCAATGTCCTGGTTTTTACTCCAAAAGTCTGCATACTTAGCAGAGAAGTAGCAACTACAAATTGTATAGTACTTTGGTTTGACCTGAACGGGGGTCGGACACGCGATTTTTCCAACGTGATGTTAGCATCTTAATAGTGAAACCACCGATATAATTTGAAGACAACATACTTTTAATTTGAAATGTATTTCATAGGAGAATGCAATAGTATCCAATACTTTTACAACCAAACTTGTGTATAAAGTTCACTCAAGGGAACCTGAAAATGTGGTCATTGTGAACAGTTGTCTTTTATATACAAGTTAAAATTATACGCACTATAGAAAAAAATGAGACTGCCCTTTATAGACAGTGATTTGTTATATAGAGGTGGCCTTAAATACAGGCTTTTCATTTCATTTCAAATATTTTATTGATAAATCAATAGGATTGGACAACAGGCTATGCCTATACAAATCTTCTCCAACAAGATGGAACGATTAGAAAATAATTTACATAAGACATAGAGCAATCTACCCATCATGTATACATGCAATTCATCTTAATTACCAAACACATGTATAGTAATGGTAGAATCATACCCAAAAAAAAAAAAAAAAAAAAAACTTTTGTTTTCTTTTTTCTTCTTTTTTAACCTTGTTAATAGGTATGATATAATTTGGAATAGCCAAATGGCTTTATATTTAAGCTGTTATCATTTATAATATTAATAATGATGAATTGGCATAGCATGATGGATAGACTGAACTTAAATTTAACACACAATATATACAACATTGAACATGTAAACTAAAATTATGAAATAAAAATCACTAATTAAGTGAGGTCCACCATATCAATATGAATTAACTCTTTTTCAGTATATATATTTATAATTGAATAAAGGAAATTTGGGAGCAATATAGGAA
>MJUT01045729.1:533041-579819 GCA_002080005.1 Gigantidas platifrons | reverse complement strand
TATCTTTTAACCCAACAGTGCCCCTATAGAATGAATCTTCAACACTTTCAGGTATATCATTGATCAGAAGAACAGCAGCAAGTGGGGTAACAGGTTTCACCAGTACAAATTTGATTTGTGTCATCCATACAGACTATGACAGTATAATCTCTATATTTGACAGCGAAACTTTTCACATACCTGAACAGAGCAGCACAATAATGACTATCAACATGACTACCACATAGCTGATGAGACTGAACTTTGAATTTCAAATCAAACTTCCCTGTATGTTGAACAGCATTTCCATAAAAGAATGTTTAGGACAAAACTGTAGTCTCACCCATTCAGCAGAGGGAACTTTTACATCATCTGGGAGATGTTTTTTGACTTGAGTGATAAGATCAGAAACCGACATTTGCCATCCCCATATGAGCAATTCTGCCATGACGTCGATCATCTACTGCTTCAAGTTCATACTTGTTAATGAAAGCTTTGATAGCATCCCAGAAAGCCTCATATTTTTCAGGACATTCCTCATTAAATGACCTCATGTCATAAACTAGTTCAGTATCACCACCAGACTGGAGAATAAGCTCAAGCCTTGCTTGTACAGCTTTACTGATTTCAGAAGGCTGTGCAGAATGATCACCAGTAAGATAAGCATACACAGAGTTCAGGATAGTACGATTATTTATTACCAGACTAAATTTGTCTTTAAATTCACGTTTCATGGCACGTGTATGATACACTGGGATTTCCTTTTCAATCTGATGTAAAACATCATTAGAAGTTTTCATATCTACCCCAGGCCCACACTTCCAAATAAACCACAATGTGCCGATATCATTACCTCTGTAATAGCTGTAAATTTCAACATTTATTGGCAGTTGTATGTTTTTCATAAAAAAATATAGGTCTTTTCTATCAAGAGGTAATACTTCATTTATTAATTCAGGAGAATACATATCTTTACCATTTAATAATTTTTCAACTGCGGTGTCCGCAGTGCACCTTTCAAAATCGTAAATCATCCGAGTGCCCATCCCCAGGTTGGTGAATAGGTTCCATTGACAGATGTATTTTTAGCATGTTTGTGTTGTTTGATGACAAGTATTCACCCATCTTATCTAGGGTATCGGCCAACTATTGAGTCGCTACTTTCAACTCGTGTAGTCTACTGGAGTTTAGAAATGGGTATGCTAAACATCTGTATAAATTATGTGCATGACTATGCAAAAGTTTTGCATCCAGCTGGTTAATGTTATGCTTGTGAGCAGTGGGATTATTGTAAAGGTGTACGAAATTGCCTGGGTCTTTTTCACCATAGAGTTTTCAAAATAACCTGGAAAAGAAATATATCTGTCTTTGAACCTGTGCAAATTTGGAAAGATGTAAAATAAAAAATCAGACAAGTGTTTGACAAGTTCTTTGCCACTGTTCTTTTCACATCCCCGAATAAAGCCATGCCCATTTTTTTGCAGCAGATCGATAATATCGTTATATAATCTAAAATCACCCCTTGAGTTTGTTTCTGAGCCCATTTTTCAGGGTATTTTACACTATCTAGAGATAACTTACGTTGCCCTTCTTTCAACAAATTGAAAGCATTACTGACGGTTTTTGTTTGAACTTTTGGGGTCATGCTGTACAGAACATGATTAAATTTTAAATTCTTAACACACTCTGTCACCGAGAGCACCCAGCTGACTTCAATTTTATTTTTCATATCTGAAATATCCTGTACGAGGAAAACCCTTCCATCTTTATAGTCATCTATTCTCAGTTTTTCTGTAAAACGTGTATTGTTTAATGCATGACTGCTTGCAGCACTTATTGCCTCAAATATCTGTGAAAAATTATGTTCGGTCGAAACAGAGGAAACATACCAGTCCAAAACTGTTTGTGATTCTTTCGTAACTTTCACCGTGACTAGAGTTTTGTTCCTTTTGAAGGAAGAACTGATAATACGTATTAGTAAAAAAAAATGATACCTCAATTGCTTTATCTAAATACGTGTAAAGGGATTTTCGTTTTGACAAAAGTTCCTCGAAAGACAAATTGCCAGATTGCAGCTGCACGAGAAATCTATATCACGAAATATTTACGACCATACAGTATCGCAAACACCGAATAAAGCGTACAGTTGACGCTTTGTATTAAATCGCTAAACATTGACGGAAAAGTATCATATTTCCGGGTTTTACCATGAAAATCGTACTTTTTCATTTTGTTTGTTTTACGGGAAAAGGCTTCAAAACCAACACGCGCGCTGACGTCAAGCACAGAATTAAATTGTAATGGTCTTATAAATATTTTCCAATCTATTGCCCATGTTTGCTTGATGTCTCTACTTTTAACTAATTTGCGGTAAATACATTCTAGCTTACTTCTCGTGACGGTCAGGTCTTCGATAAGACGATCATGACTGTATGATGGTAGTTCCTTAAGATTTTTGGCAGTTTTGAGGATTCGGTGTTTGATTCCAGGACTATTAAGTCAAACTATTATTTGGCGAGAATATTGGCTGAAAGGCTTTCCGATTCGATGAGCACGCTCAGCTTCGGGTATCTGGAAGTCGTTGTCAATTTTTTAGGACATTGAACACTTTTGCAACTGTATCCTGTGGATCGTTTTCATCGATTATAGCCACATTAATAAGCGTACGTCTACCATATTGTTCGAGTCCTTCTATTTTATCGCGCAGCTTTGAGCTTTCTGTTTTAAAAGAGTTGGTGGAGAGGGGAAGTGGCAGCTGAGATGAGTTTACGTATGTCGGGCAGGAGTACTGCTTTTACGGCTTCAGCTGTGTTAAGCAGATCACCCACTTTAAGACTGTTCCGCTAGGATGTGTTCAATGATTGTTTCCATTTCGAAACTATCTGACGACGTTCTTCTGTGAAAGCCAATTTTACTCAATCGTCTTTGAATTGGTCTTTTAAAAATCAGAACTAGAACAGAGAGGTTAAAGCCTTTCAGCAAGTAGCGTAAGCTTCTTTTACGATCCCGTTTTACAAGATTTATTAATGAAAATTCACCTTGTTTGCTCGAAGATCTAAGTCGACCTGTTCGCGTCTTCTTTTTCATTATTGATTGGCCATTCGATATTCCCTAACGTTTTATGTACGCGCATGTAGGAAATTATCATGTCTAAATTGAGTAACATAATGATCAATGCCATAAAGTTATCAACAACCGAAGAACATTCTTATCTGGTAGTGCGCCGTTGTGTACACAAAACGTGAAATACTTTTATCATCTAAGTGTGAATAGTATGTATGTACTTCCTGTTATAGCGAATCATTTTCTTGTGTAATCATCTTTGTGTAGAAAACCGCCACCATTTGCATTAAGCGAACAAATAAAAAAAGTAAGTTAACTTCATTGTTAAAATTGTAGTTATATCGCATAAAAAGAACAAAAAAACATAAAACATATTTAAGTTAAACATGCACATTAACAAGTGATTATAAATATCTGTTTCATCTAAAAATAAAGTTTAAAATATTGATTATTAACTGAATCTTGATAATTGTCAACCAAGGATAATCTATTAGAAAAAAAACTTTCAGCTTTGTCCCTAGAAAGGTGATACTTGATCAAATCTCGATTATGTGCAACACGTACATGCCAAATTACACATGATTCTTTCCCAGAGACCAGAATTCGCCAAATATGATAGCAGTCGTGTTTTTATTCCTAATGTATCATGACATCCTCCCAGTTCCCCATCATCAATTAGAGCAATGCGACATAAATGTATCAATGTATTGCATCACCGTGTATCCCTGTACACCGGAAATTGATGGCGATGTACCGTAAATTATGGTTAGGTGTATCGTAAAAGCCATAGAATGTATAAAGGTATTGTATCACCGTGTATCCACGTACCCCAGAAATTGACAGTGGTGTAACGTAGATTGTAGATAGGTGTATCATAAAAGCGATATTATTTATAAAGGTATTGTATCACCGTGTATCCCCGTACACCATAATTTGATGGCGGTGTACCGTAGATTGTGGTTAGGTGTACCGTAAAAGCGATATAATTTATAAAGGTATTGTATTACCGTGTATCCCCGTACACCATAATTTGATGGCGATGTACCGTAGATTGTGATTAGGTGTACCGTAAAAGCGATATAATTTATAAAGGTATAGTAGTATTACTGTTAATTATTAGAATGAAAAAAAAAAACATGACCATTACGAGAAAAGGTAGCTCGTTCAAACTCAAATTGTATGAAAGGATCGAGTACCATGAACTCCACTAAAAGCTGGAGGTGTACGCAGTTGCTTCGGTATGGTATGTACTTCCTGCTCCACTATTGTCACCCGTCGTGTTAATCTAGTTACAAATCTAGTGATAAGTCGTGAACGAGGAAGGGACCAGGAAGTGCTTAGGACAAGTGGAACAAATTCGTGGTCATTTGTGACACAGATAGTCCATATCGATCAACCAAGACATGGTGGCGACCGTAAAATTTTCGAAGTGATTACTTCAACTTTACCAAAAGGAAACCTTGCTTCAGTTGCTTCCTTGTTAGCAACAACCCCCTATCAAGGAAATCCTGATAGGAACCACAACCTCTGGAATATCGTATGAACTGAGAAATATATTCTGCATCTGCTGGTACTGCTGCAATGTTGATATATATAAATGGAAAGTTCACAATGGGAACATTGAACTCATCTCTTTTGTCGTAAAGTTTCGTTCTTAACCACTCATCACTCTCAATTTCAAGGCGTATGTGAAGGTATGAAGCAGACATATCTCTATCTGTGGTATCCTTTATCTCAAGTTCAATGGGATAGATGCGATCAACGAAGAAAGGACACGTATGGATATTAATATATGTATAAAGGCACCCTTTGTTTGCCCTTCAGATTCCACTTTCAAATGCCTAGAATCTAACAAATTATATTTGCATGTCGAAGCAATGGTGTGTTTAAACTGATCTTTCTATGGCTTGACATTGGGTACAAAAGTACAAATGCATAAGGATTGAAACCCATCTCCTGAGAATGAGAATCACAAGTTATTTATTCGAATGTTACTTCAAGGATCCTGATTAGTCAGCATTTTTTTAAAATCTAAATAGGAATATGGTAAAATGTCTTTAATATCGAGCATTTGTCCCTAGAAAAGTGATACAAATTTGGATCATGTGCAACACTTACGTGCCAAACTTACATAGAGTGCTGCTTTAACCTTTAATCTAAAACAAGTGTCACATAATTTTTGTGTATTACACATGATCCGTCCACACATAGGAGAAGTCATTCACACATGCTTATTTCACAGAGAGCAATCTTAGGCACATTGTATATCATTCGTGCTTTTATCCTACGTTATCATGGCATCTTTCAAGTTCCCCATCGACAATTATAGCAATGTAATTAACAAAAAAAAATACAAAAACTATCAGCATTTTGAACTCGGCCTTTACAAAAACATGGATTTATAAAGGTATTGTATCATCGTGTATCCCGTACACCAGAAATTGATGGTTCTGTACCGTAGATTGTGGTTAGTTGTACCGTAAAAGCGATAACATTTTAGAAGGTATTGCATCACCGTGTATCCCCGTAAACCGGAAAGTGAATGTGATGTACCGTAAAAGCGATAACATTTATAAAGGTAAAATATTATGACTGTTAATTAGCAGAATGAAAAAATACATGACCATCACGACGAAAGGTAAGTCGTTCAAACAAACTCAAATTGTATAAAAACAATATAGATAAAAACGAATTAAACGACATGTGTTATGCTGCATAGCGCCTATATTTGGCGGGGATTTATGTTGGCGCTATTGACGAATTTGACCAAAAACCGCAAATATTTCAAAAGGAGATATCGTATGCTATTGTAATATGTACTAGTACTTATAGAAGTGACTCAACTATAGCGTTTTATTACAAAGTAATCTACGTATTTACAGGTTTACAAAAGTAGGCAATACACAGTTATTTGTTTCGTTGTTAAAGTAACTTTGATTTAAAAATTGTATCAACATTTAAATTGACATTCAACAACCATTTGTATCTGTTTTATTGTTCAAATAACATTACAATCTGAACAAGGGCAGATTGATTATGAATACCAGTTAATTAAATCATAATTAAATATTAATGAAATCAATAATCTAATTTTAAAATTATTAACTTGTTGTATCGTATTCAAAATAAATTAAAAACAAAATAGCATTTTCTCTTTTTATTCAACATCCAAAATAAATATCCACCAATACATCGGATTTATAAAACTGCCAAATGTTGACACCGTAGATATAAAGCGCTATGGAGTATTCAGTTCAATAAATATGATCGATTTGCAAGAAATGGTCCCTATATGACTTAAAAAATACACAAATTATCAAAAGAAGGTTGGGATCCCATTAGCCGGTTTAACCCCACCACATCAGTGTGCCTGTCATTAACCAGAACGTGGATTTCCAACATCATATGTCTTCTTTATGTTTAATGAGTTGAGGTGAGATGTGATTGTTCTCTTTGTTGATATTGCCAGAAATGTTGGCCATCATTGTTTAATCTTTCTGTTCATAACGTTATTATAAGTTGATTGATTGACTGATTTTATTGACGTCATATGAAAATACATAGTTTACAAGATCACAATACAATGTTTAAAGCGTTATTAGGGAAAGTTTAAAGAAACCAATGAAATCATAAGAAGACGTCGATCGAAGAAGGACTGACAATACAAAGGCAGAGAGAAAGATGACTAAAGGACAAAAACTATTTTCTACAAAACACTACAATACGGTTGTTTCGAATCATTTCCATTCCGTCAAAATTTTGTTATCTTCGTCCGCCAGATCACCTGATTTAGATAGAACTGCCGGCACTGAACTTCCGGTGTCAATATACACAACAAAGACTCCAATCGATATGTGCCGTTTTAACGTTCGATCCTCAAGTTAAAAAAAAATCTTACTGAGCTTCATAAAATATTAATAACTTGTATTCATTTGAACGATAATATAATCAGCTATCCACCAAACCCCAGTTTTTATATTCTAATAGTTGTTCATAAGCTACAAGACCTCAGCAACAGTGAAGAAAATACGGCAAAATTGTCGAAAGGATGTTAAAAAGGGCTCACAAATGTAAGTTCATCCCAAAATATTCAATGTTAATATTCTTTTTCTTCGAAAGGACAAAACAAAGGACCAACAAAAATTACTGGGGCTCGAAGGTGGGGTGGNGGGGGGGTGCACGGTAAGCTGTCTCAGCCGATGGCGTATTACCCTTACGGAACACCAGAATTCAACTCTGGTGTTTATTGTGGTTCATGTTGCTCGATCCATTCTTATGTTTTAGTTTATATTATTTTGTTGCTTTTCTTTCAGTGTTTTCTGTGTTTCGATTGATGGCTTTTGATTAATTTGTTGGTATCTTCAAACCTTTTGTTGATAAACCCGAAACAGAGAGGAAGTTACTTAATAATTAGAAAATCCATTAATTTTCTATTAGATACTCAATGAGTACATAGTACAATGAGTTTTCAGAACTTCACCTGTCAGACTATTTATTTTCATTCCCGGTGAACACGAATAAAGTACAATTAAAATATTACCAAAACTTTTTCCCGAATATTCGTTTTCATGTTTGACATAGCAACTTAATATATGAATACATTAAAAGTTATATATAATTACATTGTCGAACACTTAAAGTTTGTAAATATTTCCTGTTATAATTAATCATCTTCCTGTGGAAACAATTTTTATCTAAACCCGCCGCAATTTGCATTAAGCGAACAGAAAGAAAGTAAGTTAACTTTATTGTTAATAGTAAATCATCATGTATCATGGATAGATTGATTGGTGTTTAACACAAACATTAGTAATATTACAGCTATATCGTGTAAAGAGTAAAACGTAAAATATATTTAAGCTAAAAATGTATATCAACAACCCAATTAAATGATTTAAAATGTTCAATTCACCTAAAATGAAAACTTAGAATATCAACTATTAATTGAATGTTGATAATTGTCAACCAATGATAGCTGAAGAAATCCTCTCAGCTCATCATGCCTTGAATAAATTAAAACATTCATTTCCTCAACAACACAATCGTTAGAAATAAGACATATTTGTATATAAAACAATCGGGTTTTATGCATAGATGACGTAATTTATGGAGGATTTTATTTACAATATATAGACCAAAATATATCATATGGACAAAATGTAACCATAGCAATACAACAATGAACTTGAAATATTGATGTAAGCCGGATGGACATACATTTGGATATTAATATATGTATGAAGGTGTCCTATTGTGGCTCTTCAGATTTCACTGTCAAATGCATACAGTCTAAAACAATATATTTGCATATCGAAGCGTTGTTCTGTTTAATCTGATCTCTCTATGGCTAGACATCAAGAAGAGAAGTACAAATAAACACGGCATGAAACTCATGAGAATGAGAAGCACAACTTATTAATTCGCATGTTACTTCAAATATCATGGTTAGTAAGCAATTATTTAAATCTAAATATGGATATCTTTAATATCAAGTATTTGTCCTTAGAAAAGTGATACTTGAACAATTCTGGATTATGCCAAATTTACATAGAGGGCTGTTTGAACCTTCAATCTTAAACTAGTGTCACCAAATACACCTGGTCCGTCCACACCTAAGAGAACAGACATTTACACATGATTATTTACCTGAGAGGAAATTCCACCAAATACGATACAATTCGTGTTTTTATTCCTAATTTATTATGGCATCTTCCCAGTTCCCATCAACAATTATAGCCATGCGATTCATGGTGGTCTACCGTAGATTGTGGTTTGGTGTACCGTAAAAACGATTACATTTATTATTAGTGTATATTATTATGACTAAATTAGTAGAATGAAAAAAAAAAGCAATACCATCACGAGAAAATGTAGCTAGTTCAAAAAAACTCAAATTGTATCATACGAAATAGATGAAAATGAATTAAACGCCGTATGGTATGCTGAATAGCGGCTATATTTGACTTTATTTTGGAGCTATCGGCGGATTTGACCGAAAGAACGCCAAATAGAAACACCGTTAACATTTCACAAGTTAAGAGATATCGTAACTTAATATCTACTAGTATTTATAGAAGTCACACAACAATAGCGTTAAAAAAACCCCCAAAACATTCGAATTATTTACAGTAGGCAATACACAGTTATTTACAGTAGGCAATACACAGTTATTTCTGTCATTGTTAAAGTAACTTTGATTACAAAACTTGTACTGGCATTTAAATTGACATTCAACAATCATCTGTATCAGTTGTATTGCTATAATAACATTACAATCTGAGCAAAGGCAGATTAATAAGGAATACCAGTAAACTAAACCATAATTAAGTGTTAATGAAATAAATTATCTCATTTTCAAATAATCTGCTTTTTGTAATGTGCTGAAAATAAATAAAAAACAAAATCAAAATACAATAAAAAAAAGCAAAAACAAAAACACCTCCTAACGCCACCCCCTCCCAAAAAAAAAACCTCCCAATAAATAATTTTTTTTTTTCATAAAACGGCCAAAATAAATATCCACCAAGAAATTGAATTTCTATATCCGCCAAATGTTAACACCGCAGATATAAAACGTTCTACAGTATTCGGTTCAACACATATGATCGATTTACAAATTACGGTCTCTATATGACTTTAAAATACACAAATTATCAAAAGAGGGCTGGGATCTCATTAACCTGTTTAACCCCACCACAGTTGTGTACCTGTCCCAGGACGTGGATTTCAAACGTCACATGTCTAATGAGTTGAGGGGAGATAAGAGTTTTCGCTTTGTTGATATTTCCAGAAATGTTGACCATCATTGTTTCATCTTTCTGTTCATAAGCTTATTTAAAAGTTGATTGAATTGCTGATTGTATTGACGTCACATTAAAATACCAAGTTTACAAGATCACAATACAATGTTGAAAGCTTTACTAGGGAACTATTAAAGAAACGAATGAAATCATAAGAAGCCGTCAATCGAAGGACAGGCAATGCAAAGACCGAGAGAAAGATACATAAAGGACAAATAATAATCTACAAAACAGTGCAATTGTAGCTTAAGAGCAACACGGATCCCAGTAATCCCGGAGTGAACTCACGTGCTCAAATAGGGTATGCAGTTGTTGCTCCACTAGTGACACCCATCGTGTTACTCTTGTGAAAGATCAGTTATAAGCTATGTGTTTGTAAAAGTACATTTAGAAAATATACTTAATATATGATAAAAGCTTGAATATATCAAAATGAATAATCAGGATAGGTAATGTAATGACGACAGGAAATAATCCATGTGTTCCGGATGAATAAGCAGTCCCCGCTCCACTAGTGACACCCAACGTGTTACTGTTGTAAATAATCTGGTGTTAATTCATGGATGAGGAAAGAACGAGTTTGCGATTTCGTACAAGTTAACATATAGTTAGTCATGTTACGTAACGGTTAAGCATGTCAAGTCCATGATGACTTCAACTTAGCCAATAAAAGCCATTGGTACAGTAGTTTTCTGGTTAGAAGTAGCCATCTGTCAAGAAACCATGATGGGAACCATAGACTCTGGAATAGTAAAAGTACACATTACATTCGTCATTTATTCCATATACTAGTTCCCAAAAAAACTTATTTGCATAACATTAATGTCTTTATTTTATCTGACCAATTTCTATTTTCTTTCAATAGAAGTAGATGTTGTGATGGAAACAGACAATGGGCTAGAAGAAAATCATACATTAGACGAAGTAAGATTTTCTATTAGAAATTGAAAAACGGAGAAATGGGTAGGGATGAAACAACTTAAATATTCATTGTCATAATTTGTTTTTACTCTTGTCAGTTTAACATTGAATAACACATTTGTCGCAACTCGTCACTTTCCGATAATGTACTTATGTTTGGTCTTTCATTTTACTACAAAACAAAAGCCGGATAAAAAGGAGATTTATATCAATATTTGTTGTGTAAGAAAGGCCATAATATGAACAGTGAAGATATGATAATATTATTCTCAAAAGACAGAGTACTTAACGGTTAAACATGTCAAGTCCGTGATGACTTAACAACTAAGAATCATTAGTGCAGTAGTTTCCTGGTTAGTAACAACACTATGGCAAGGAATCGTGCTAGGAACCACAAGCTCTGGAATAGTACAAGTACACACTACGTTCGTCATTTATTCCATATAATAGATCTCAACAACTTATTTCATAACATTAATGTTATCATTTTATCTGGCCAATTTCTATTTTTTTCTTTCTATAGAATTAGATGTTGTCATGGAAGTAGACAATGAGCAGCATGAAACATCTTACATTTTAATTTTCATAACTTGTTTTTATTCATGTCAGATTAAAATTGAGTAAGACATTTGTCACAGTTCGTCAATTGCTGATAATGTGGCTATGTTTTGTTTTTCATTTTACGATAAAACAAAAGTCGCATAAAAAGGAGATGTACATTAATATTTGTGGTGAAACAAAGGTCATAATAGGAAGTAAATCAGAATATTAATAATTGTGATATTGACATCAATACAAAGGGTTCAGATAACAGTGTCCAACGGCACTGTCAACAATATGCCATTCATATCATGGCGATCAGTTTAATTAGTGGAGGAAACCAGAGTACCCGAAAAAGATCCAAGTCACTAAAAAACTTTATTACACAATATCGTATCGTACATTAATGCACATTCGTCATAACAATTCATACAATTAATATAATAAAAACAAAAAACATTGTTTTCAGCGATTGTTGGATGCTATCGAAGGAAATGATTTAGATCTTGCTGAAAAATGTATAAGACTAAAAGCAGATTTAAATTATACCAGGAAAGTCAACAATGTAAGTTGTATATATAGCCACAGACAGTATAGGGTAGTGACCAATATACACCGTGATGTCTCTGAATAGTCTATTTTTTTATGACCACTCGGTATTTCCTACCGTTTATTTTTAATATAATTCATTCAGAATGTAGAATATAATATTATAGGCAGGTATATCTGAATATAAGAATAACCATTAAATCAGTTTTGACTCTTTTTATTAGTAATATGTCAAACTTTCACCAAAGGATACGTGTGTAATCAACCCACCACACATTTTTCTACTCAGATTCTTTAATAACACAAACTGTCGAGGAGCAAACGATATGATTGTACACTTCATAATGTAAAGGTGTTCGCTCATTCAACATCAGCTAGCCAAGAAAAGTGTAGGTTTCTACCCAGCATAACTGCTTCTTCCGGTTCCGGTTCACCATTGTTATTAGCCACTTTCATTATGCAGATATTATATACGTATTACTGAATATTGCCAATACGGATCAGACAGAAGTTAAAATGAGCGAAAAAGTGATAACTGTTTAACTGCAAATAAGCAAATGTTCAACTATGTCATGACGAGATAAAGTAATTTTTTTATGAGATGATAATGATGTTCACTTTGTACTAGATCAACATGTTGATCTGTATGTCTATAACTCTAAAACAATAGTCCACACGTTCAGTTTATGCTAACCAACTAATCTTTACCTCCCTCCGTTAATGTTGACCGCCTAGTAGAGAAGCTTAACATACATTTTATTTCTGAAGTGAGAATAGTTTATTATATAATTAGATAATTCATTATATTTATTTGTATTTAAAATTGTTGTGGTGTGATTAATAGATTAATCGATTAATTGTATATTTTGAGATGTTCCCTTTAGTTGTTTCCGATGAGATCGACATGTAGGTCATCCTAATTCAAACATAGTTATGGCATATCATGCACAATTACTTATATACAGAGATTCCTGATGTCATATTTGGTTCTGGAATCAGAGATTGCAAACAGTTGTTTTCTGTTAAACGGATACATTTGTCGATCTCTGTGCTGCGTGACAAACACTTTTTAGCTCATCTTGCCAAAGCAAAGTGAGCTTTTTCCATCACTTGATATCCATCGTCTGTCGTCCGTCGTCCGTCGTCCGTTAACTTTTCACATGTAAATATTCTGTCCTGAAACTACTTGAATTGAATTGAATTGAAACTAGACATTAAGCATCAATCGACTGTTCACTATAAAGATTGCTCATTTTTTCCCAATCCGCTATCAAACATGGCCGCCATAGGTAATTCATTGTTCTGATTGTTCAATCTTCTCGTCTTAAACTTCTTGCTCAAATGAACCGAAACTTGTTAGGAAGCATCTATGAGATGTCCTCTATACAGATTGCATATTTCGTTCCGATTCGCTAACAAACATGGCCGCCACAGGCACTTCTTGGTTTTGATTTGTTAATTTCTAAAAATGTCCTCCTCTGAAACTGCTTACTCAAATAAACAGGAAATTGGTAGGAAGCATATATACATGGTCCTTTATAGCGATTGCTCATTTAGTTTTGATCCTTTAACAAAGATGGCCGCCACAGACAATTCTTGTTTTTGATTGGCCAATGTCTATCAATATTTGTTTCTGAACCTGCTTGCCCAAATGAACCGAAACTTGGTAGGAAACATTTATGGAAAGTCCTCTATTCATCCGGGAAGCCAGTGACACAGGAGAATTCACTTGACGTTTTTTGTCACATGATTTTCGACGTAGATATTGACGTGATGTATGTCAGAGGACGGCCTCAGGAATTTGTTGCTTTTTAGCTTCCGTTATGGTTATTTGTATTATTTTGTTGAAAGGATCATTTCTACGAACATTCGTGAACGTAAATGTTTACATTTTGCACCGGTATTGTCAATTTCAAGCAAATAATGACTCTCATAAAATAGTCCTTCAAGATTTCTTCAGTTTTTGTGTATTTGCTATGACAGACAGCCCATGAAAGACAGGGTCACGCGGCCCTGTCTGTCATGGATGAATATACCAATCAGATTGTTTCAATGACGCAATACAAGAAGATAGTGTACTTTATAATGCATATCGATAGTGTAAGATTGAAAGCAATATTTTCCACAATATACAAAAATAATCAAAATGCCTACCTTGCAAACATCTTTTAGTTAAATTTAAATTTAAACAGTAAAACAAAACAGAACGAACACATCATTCAACGTGTTCCATTCAATTTAGACCTTTGCTGAATATTGTAACGTAATCAAGAATTACATACATATAGCTATCGTGTTCGCCTTGTGTAAAATGTTACGCTCTGCCAATACTAGTCGGGCGGTCAGACCTTCACAATTTTGATTTTAATGTACCGTCCGAACACACACCTGAAACTTTCTGTATGTTATTTTCAATTTTTCTACTTTTATTTTAATCGGGTCGGCACCAATTCGTACCTCCCGATTTTTTAGCATATACATTTGTTTAGCGTAGGGGTATATCCACCGACGCCGCCGCCACCGCCACCACCGCCGCCGCCACCAATAAGAACGAGTTTCGTTTCCGACACCCATTTACGGCAAACATTGCGGGACCGACCGGCTTTGGAAAGACATATTTCGCTAAAACGCTGCAATAAAACTGTCGAACCAAGATGGCGCCACCGCCACAGAGAATCGTCTGGATGTACAAGAGATGGCAACCCCTCTACGACGTCATCCGAAAGACCGTGTTCCCACGAGTAGAATTTCGTCGAAGCATCCCGATGGACCTGGACGGCGACGACTTCTTCGATCCCCGAATACGAAAGGTGATAGTCTTGGACGACCTGATGTCGACCGCGGTCAAGGACCCGAGAATCAACGATATCTTTATCGAGAGAAGTCATCACCGAAACTTGACGGTAATCGCTTTGAACCAAAACATGTACTTTGGCAAAGATCCCACGCAGAGGAGAAATGGTCTCTATCTGGTCCTGTTCAAGAACCCAATAGATCGACAAACCGTCGCGACGCTCTGAAGACATATGAACCCCAGACGGGCCCACGACTTTTTACAGAAATTCGAAGAAGTCACGAAGGAACCCTACTCGTACCTGGTCGTGGATCTGAAGCCCGAAACTCCGGAATGGAGGAGACTATGTACCAATGTCCTGAAGGAAGAAGCATCGGACGACATGCACACCGATCGAACGATGGAAGACACTGACTCAGACCAAATGGATACGCTAGAAGACGATATACTTTTAGATCAAATGGACACGTCTGATGACGACATCCAATCCAATCGGATGGACTCGCTAGAAGAGGACCCGCTAGCCCGTGGAGACGAAGACATGGAAAGTGGGGGGCGTCCACCCAAGAGAAGATAAGTGGAGACTGGGATGACCAATCTCCAGATAGAGAGCAGTTTAAAGGGCTATCCCACGATCGTGTGCTGCGCCGACGAGTTACCGGACCACGTGGATTTCAGGCCCCGCACGTTCATCGTCAATACGGACACGTGCGAGGTTTGCGGAAGTCACTGGGTGGCGTTTCACTTTCCCCTCGTGGGACCCGCCGAATTTTTCGATTCACTGGGATACGCACCGGAAACGTACCACCGACGTTTCGCCAACGTGCTGATCGTCAACGGACCGCAATACTACTACTGTTCGTCTCAAATCCAACCCGACTATACCGACACTTGCGGACTGTATTGCCTGTACTACTTCAACAGCGACATCGTGGAATGGAGCTGCCGAACATAGTGAAAGACTTTTCCACCGTTGATTTATTAGGACACGAGGACAAAATTTTAAGATCTGACTATTAACATTGTATATTGTCGTGCATTGTCGTTATGATAGAATGTATTGAACTTGATAAACAATCGAGCTGTTAAAATTGTATTTGGTCGTGTACTGTCTCGGTAAATGTGCCCGTTAAAGAAAGTATCGTAAACGGGCGAAATCGTGTTAAAACGACTATTGCATATTGTCAAGTATTGCCGTGTGTCTTTATTATATAATGTATTATACGTAATAAATGATACGAACGAAATCGTGTAGTTGTGTTATGCTCAGGGTTACCTCCCTTTGAATACGCTTAACCCTACTGGAAATTACTTCCCTTTGAAAATACACATTGAGTTATTTCCCCCTACTCTCATCAAACATACACACCGAATAAAGTTATTTCTCTCGGTTTACAAACTCAAACATCAAAGAGTCACACCGATTTATGTCGTAACATCGAATTGAGAAAACACGATAAAAACGACCAGGGTAGGTTTTCGAAGGTCAAGCTTTGTTTTACACGTTATTATCCAAAAAATAAAATTATTACTTATAATCATGAATTTACACACAATTAAAGACATTCATCAATACAAACATCTACGTAATTAAGCTCTTCAATAATAAGTATATCTGTTGAGGTTTACACTGACATATGTTTATAGTATATGAGTATATACGAATTAATGGATTCTCAAAACGAACTGATACATGATAAAAACTAAAGACACGTACGTGACTAAATTATTTGTTGTTTTTTTTTGTTTGTTTTTTTTTTTTCAAATTATTTTGATTTTTATTTAATTTTTGTGACGTCAGACGAAAGGGCTGGGGAAATGATTGGTGAAAACATCTATATTGATGTTACCTTTCCATTTTGAGTCATCGTGCCCTCGGGAAGGTGGAATCTGATGAATCATATTGCATCGAGGGGGGACCATATTTAGTCGAAGGGGAAATTGTTTTACCATGATTCATACTGCGACGTCATCATGACCATATATGAATTTCAAATTTTTTGTGAAGTCAGTTCCGGGTGGTGGAGCTATGTCCTTATAGGGCATTGGGGCGGGACATACTCATATATGGCAACGCCACAATGCCGCGGTCTTTGGGGTGCATAAAAAAACACACACCATACTACTTACTGCCATACTCAGAATCTGAAATCCTGTTAGGTGCAATTTATAGGTTATTCCGGGTATATACGAATTTGAGATTCATAGATTTTTATGAATTTAGTAGGCTTTTTGATCCCTTCACAATTGTTAACTATCCGTCTTGTCGTTAACAGTACAGTAAAACTCTGAATAAACCGGGAACCTGTATAGCCTCTGTATAAATCAAACTTTTATGTTTAATATTTTTGCTACGTTTAATCCGTATGGATCAAACACATATCCAATGTGAATGCAAATGTTGTTGTGGTTGGTGCGGTGTGAGTTCGGTTTAGATATATTGCACTCTATTAAATATCGGACATTCCACTGATGTGCTTTGTTTTATATCTTTTGTTCAAGGATTGGAGTGCTCTACACATCGCCGTTAACCATAACAATGTGGAAGCCGCCAAACTTTTGTTATCAAATGGTGCAAACGTAAACGCCAAAGATAATACTGTAAGTATATATGTATGTTTATTAAGTTAATTAACAAATTTATCTTGTTTTCTAAATCAACGCATTGAGTTGAAAATAAACCAATCACAGCAGCATATACCATTGTTCAGAAAACCATTAACTTGTTATCTGAATAAAAAAACACGGATTGAGAACAGTTTTTATGGAGATATATAATAATGACAGAAACAGGTCAAAACATAAGGTGTGTATTTGGAATATAAAACAAAATTTAACAAGATCTTCACCAAACCCTTTGCACAATAACATCGAAACGCATCTAAAAAAACAATAAAGAAAACATTCACATATTCCATTCATCTCAACAAACAATAAAGAACACATTCACATATTCCATTCATCTTTGCAAACGATAAAGAACATATTCACAGATTCCATTCATATTAGCAAAAGAAAAAAGAAAAAATCACTGATCCGATTCATATAAAAATAAAAATAAAAAAACCACGGAGTCCATTCATATAAACAGAGCATTTAAAAAAAAGACATTCACAGATATTCTATAGAACAAGCGATAAAGAAAACATTAATATATTCCATTCAGTTAACAAACATTAAAGAAAACATTCACATATTCCATTCAACTATAGGTTTAATAAAGAAAACATGCACAGATTCCATTCATTTTAACATATAATAAAGACAACTTTCACAGATTTCTCGAAATTCAGTGTACCAATTGTTCAATCTCTCTCTCATTTCTATAGAGTGTGTTGATACAATAGTTGAACATGTTCTCTTCCCGTGAGATATTTGCCCCTGAACTGTAAGCAATGAACAACTGAGCAATCGTTACCTCTTCAGATTAAATTACTTAAATTAATAGAACGTCAAACTTCTATACCGAGGGAACGATATCTTAATCTAATTTTCGACATGTATGTTTCTGGGTTTTAGTAAGGTTTTAGCTTAGCATTGACGATAAGACCGGAACTGCAGAAAATGTTATACTTATATACACCAAGAACAGTTTTTATTTTTATTCGAAGCTTTTCAAAAACCGTTTTACTCTTCACAACTTATAACATTAACATAATGTATGTCAATGGTTATGCTTAAAGCAATGCTTATATAGCAATAAGTGAGAAGTACTTGAACTATCCAGAATAGTATTGCTTGGCTTGTGTTATGCTTGTTTTAAATATGAACGTTCTTCTTAATGCTAAGAGTGTCATAAATAACACTACGCTTGGTCTAGATTCTTAGAAACTAAGAACCGATGAATACGTATTATTGCATATCAGAATAAAAATCGTACATTTAATTGGCTGAACACTCTCCACGTGACCTTCACTATTCCGCGATATAGACTGGAATGCTGATCGGCTGGTCCGAAAACTGTGTATAGACTAGTACTACTGGTATATACACGGTTTTTGGACCGGTCGTGCATTACGTCCTTTAGATAAAACGCTTCACTGATCCAGAGTTCCAACAGTGGATTATTTTTATGAATCTACAGTTCATTCTTTTGTTCTTCAATATATGAAATTTAACCTTATACTATTTTAGGCTTACAAACGTGTTTTACTTACTTTGGTGACTCGAACCACTGCCGGGCTTTTTCAAGTCTACTTTGACTTTCAAAACTTCCATCTTACATCTCGGCTACATTAATGAATTCTAAAATTAGTATATTTAACTCTTGATAGTAAGCTTCGTTAGAAAAATAAACAACAATTAAAATGTAAGATTACTTGTTTTCTGTTCAAATTATTTGGTGTAAGCATGTTATTGTTAGTAAATTACAATGTTATTCATAATATAATTTATTTGTTTGTTTGTAAGTTTTAATTTAGTTTTAAATTGCTGTTGCAAATAGGTTTCTTGATAAATTCAAAAATGTCTGTGCAATTATTTTGTGTGTATCATAATCCTGGTCTCCAATGCAATAAACACATTAGTTACTGATATGGAGAGCAATATCAGGATAGACAGACTGCCCTTGGGTCGTGGTACGGACCAGTGGCTTGCGGCGCCAACAATATCATTTCCACTGGTCCGTACCACGACCTTTGGGCAGTCTGTATATCCTGATATTGCCCTCCATATCAGTAACTATTATAGAATTATATTTCACTGATAACAATGCTATTATAATGATGCAGTTTGTAGTTCGTATCTACCTTTATTAAGTCATTATCTTCATGTGATGACATGAATGGACATCTATTAATCATGCTTCCAAAGTAAACGATCATAATTCTGTAGATATAGTTCAACATCTACTATATCAAAATCATGCAAATGTCAATATTCGCGGGAAAATAGTAAGTAATCGACATTAGTTTTCATAAGTACATGTCATTTTCCAAATTAAAATATTGACTTATAATTATCTGTGGCTGGTTTCCATAGCTACACTGTATTATCAGCATTACTAAATTTGTTGATATGACATGGCTGTAGTTGTTTTCTAGTTACACTATATTGACTTGGTTTCCATAGTTACACGATATTGACTGTATTACAACATTTCGCAGGCTTGGAGGGATTCAGTGTAATATTTTAAATGACGGAGCTTCCAAAATTTAGGAATTCAGCACGTGTACTTCTCGGGATTTGGGAAACAAGTGTATAATTATAAATAATTAAACTTCCAAAAGTTAGGGATTCTGCACTTATATTTCTCAGGCTTTTTTAATAATAGTTAATGGCACGCCAAACACTAATTTTTATATAGTGCTTAGCAACTAAATATTTTTGGACATTTTTCTTGCAGTTCGCTAAAAATGTTCACGGTTATTGTCCCGATGGGACGTGGCCTAATAGCTTTATTAGGCTAATGTGGAAAGTGTTATTATAACACTGTCATAATAAAACAACAATTCATTTCAACCTATTTATAATGACAAAAAATAACCCAACTGCATGATAGATATAGTCATTACTGCTGTAATTAGACTAGTCAATGTATTTTGAGACATTGTAATTGTTATTGTTGAAATATTGACGCATTTTATCCATATATCATGTAAGAGCTCAAGTGATCCGGAAGGGTCCTCCATTCCTGCTCCACTAGTGGCACCCGTCATGTCAATCTAGTTACAAACCCGGTAATAAGTCGTGACTGAGGAAAGGACCAGGAAGTGCTGACGACAAGTGAAATATATCCGTGATCGGTCTAGATTCTTTTTCGTCTTTCTTGAATAAATACAGAAAATATATGGTATAATTAAATCATATTTAATTTCTCGAATTATGCCGTGTTTTCCTTGACTCTTAGTTTGTGAAGTGTAAATGACTAATAATTATATCTTAGTAATACGTGAGGTATATAATATTGCTTTCCATTGTATTGTGACATAAAATCACTTTGCTTAATGTCATACCCAGTATCTGAAACCCTGTTAGGTACAATTTAAAGGTTATACCGGGTATATAAGAATTTGAGGCTCACAAGTTTTTTATCCATTTAGTAAGCTGATTGATCTCCTACACTTTAAGTTAATTCTCCGTCTAGTCTGCTAGAGTACAGTGAAATCCTGAATAAATGGGAATCATGTATAGCTTATGTGTAAATCGAACTTTAAATTAAGTCATGATGTAGGGATGTTGTTGCTAATTTAACCTGTATGCATGAACTGACCACATGTATATTGTGAATGCAAATGTTATTGTCGGATGTTACGGGTGTGTACGGTTTAGAGAGATTTAATTCAAATATATATCGGACATTCCGATGATGTGTTTGTTATATCTCTTGCCACTGCTTTATATCTTTTGTGCAAGGGTTGGAGTGCTCTATACATAACCGCTATCAACAACAATGTAGAAGCCGCCAAACTTTTGATATTGCATGGTGCAACTGTAAACGCCACAACTACCTCTGTAAGTATATCGTATGTTAATTAAGTATTATACATTTCTTTATTTTTGTCTAAATCACCCAATTGGAATGATAATAAAATTAATCTAATTAGCATTAACCATTGTTCTGACAAACAAATAAATTGATATATAAATAATAAAGTCAGAATGAAAATGTTTATATGCAGATAAGTGATAATGACAGAAACAGGTCGAAATGTTGAACACTATCTAGATCACCATAAGTAAAACACTTATAAGCAAACATTAAAGGAAACAGTCACGCATTCGATTCATTTAAACAAGCAGTAAAGAATATGCAGATATGTTCTATTCATACAAATTTACAATTAAAAACACTTTAACTGATTCAATTCATATAAACGAACAATAAAGATAACATTCACATATTCCATTCATATAAACAAACAATAAAGAAAATATCCAAAGATTCCATTTGTATAAACAAACGAAGAAGAAATCATTCACATATTCCATTCATAAAAACAAACCATAAAGAAAACATTCACATATTCCATTTATATAAACAGATAGTAAACACATTCACATATTCCATTCAGGTCAACATATATTAAAAAAACATTCACAGATTTCATTCATTAAAACAAACGATTAAGAAAAAAATATGCACAGATTCAATTCATACAGCAAACGATTAAGAAAACATTCATAGATCCCTCTAGAGATTTATTGTCCCAATTGTGCGATCCCTCTCTCCTTTTTGTTTTGATAAAATATTTGAACATGTTCTCTTCCCATGGTATATTTGCCCCTGAGCTGCAACCAATAAACAACCAATCAATCATTACCTCTTCAGCTTAAATTACTTGAACTAATAGAACGTCCAACTGTTATACCGATGGACTGATATCTTAATCGAATTGATGACATGCATATGTATAGGTTTCAGTTAAGTTTTAGCTAAGCATTGACGAAAAGACAATAACTGCAGAAAATATCATACTTTTATTGAATTTATTGTTCTATATACACAAAGTACAGTTTTGATGTTCTTCAAAGCTTTTTAGAAACCTTTTAACTCTTCACAACTTATGAAATTGATCCCCATTCCATTGAAATTTTCTTGTAGTTTGTTAAAAATGTTCACCAGTATTGTCTCTAAGGATCTAGGTTTAATAGCTTTATTAGGCTAATGTGAAAAGTGTTATTATGACACTGTCATAATAAACAAACAGTTTATTTCAACCCATGAATTATGACAAACAAATAACCCAATTGCAGGATAAAATAGTTATTACTGCTGAAATTAGACTAGTCAATGTACCTTGAGACATTTGAATTGTTATTGTTGAAATATTAATGTATTTTATCCACATATCATGTAAGAGTTCAGGATCCGGATATATTCAATTGCTTTCACTTTATCAATTTTGTGACATTGAGAACAAGTACAGAAAATATATGATATATTTAAATCATATAACATTCCTCGAATTTTGCCATGTTTTCCCTGGCTTTTAGTTTGTGAAGTGTTAGTGACGAATAACTGAATCTTAGTAATTTGTGATCAATAGATTATTGCTTTCCATTGTATTGTGACATATACAATCACTTTGTCTATTGTCATACCCAGAATCTGAAACCCAGGTAGGTAACGTTTAAAGGCTATCCCCGGTATATAATAATTTGAGAATCATAGGTTTTTTGCATTTTAGCAGGCTTTTTTTTATCACCCCCACTTTTTGTTAATTCTCCTATTTAGCCATGTAGTAAAGTGAATGATTTTGCTAATTTAACCTGTATCACTGCCGTCTAATTTAAAGAGCTCTGATCGAAAATATTTCGTCAACATCCGGGATGTTATAATACTGTATATATAATGATTTGAATTATGCTTCTTTATGATTGATATTGTATATTGACATTTTTGTCCAAATAGCATTGCTTTTTTGCAGTGTAAAGTTAAATTATTTCTAAAAGTTCAACAGAATCCGACATAAAATCAATACAATCAACTGAAATATGGTTATATGTGGCATTTACGAATGAAGGAAGAGTTGCCCAAAAAAAAAATATTCATGAATGAATTATTTTACTTAGAGTTATAATTTTGTTGAAGACAAATCTGTTAGTAGCTAGTCATGGCCTAAAAAGTGATGTCAAACAGATATTTTTAAATTCCGGCTGTGTCAAATTGTTAACATTTATGGAAACCGGTCGTGTCATTTATTAGGAAACGGATTTGTCAATATGTAAATACCACTGATCGTTTTATTATTGATCATTATAATGCAATTTAACAAGAGTTATGATTAGGAAATATCTTAAAAGCAATAAATACTGATCCATAGTATGAATATTCTCCTTGGCATCTAAATTCAGCCACTTTCTACAATAAAGCAAATCGTTATTTCTATGTTAAGTTGCCACTGTCGCGAACTTTTTATACTTTTGTTTTACACGGGCGTTCATTGCGCTACTTTCACTTTTGGTCGCTGTCAAGGCCCATCAATTGACCAGTGTCAGATATTTTATATAATGTCATATTTTAATATTATACTCGTTGATATCAAAGCATGTCACTCTGTGAAAATAACTTCGTTGATGCGTTATGTAGACAACATACACACATTGTCGGAAAATATGAAATTTATATATATACAATCTTTAGAAACGTGAAGTAACGCTAGCATTATACGAGTTTATCTGACCTGTTCCGCAGCGCATGGAAATTCATTATATATTTTCCGACAATATATATGCATTGCATATATCGTGTTAGGTCAAAAGCCCCAAAAACAAAAGTCAAATTGTCTAATTTGAGAAGGAACAAGGGTCGTTCTTATCGATTTTGGATATGTCCCATGTGAAGTTCTCCTTTATAAACCTACAAACATACATGTTGTAGATGTTTCCTAACGTCGGTCAACATGAATCAGGTATAACTATATACTGATCAGTGATCAAATATAGCAAGCATGTATCTGGTCAATGGAAGATGACTGCTCAAATGGAACATGTGCAGGATAATAAACATGAACGGGACGGCGAAGAAATAGGTCCGCCTATGAAAACATTTTATCTTTCAATCCGTCGATTACCATCATTATATCTGTATAAACCTAAGAATCAAGAATGTCGTTTGGCAGTAGTAACAACAACATAAACATATTCTATAAAAATAAAATATCTGTTTTGTATATGAATTATTCACTTGTTCAAGCTGTGTGCACTGCGAAAGCAAGATCCGTCATTAAGCTGGCGTTGGATGAATCAAATGTGGTTTATATTGCATACATTAAAATCATTTTCATCAAATTATAATTTTCATGATAGTTACTTCAAAGAAAAAAAGGTCCGAATATATTGCTTAGACCCAGAATACGTAACATTTGCCTATTTTGCCGATTGGCTCTTCTAGCCAAGACAGTCTGTCCAGTCCGAAACAAATTGCCTACTACATTGGTTTTGTCCACAGAAAAAATAATTTATCGCGAAGAAGACGAAAAAATGTCATTTGATACAAATATACCCCCTTCCCTCTCGATATTCGTACGGTCATCACTTTAAGATTATATTCGAATTAAATAAGTGAATGAAAATTCCTTCATGCAAGTACAAATTCAAACAAATGTTCAGGAAAATTGGTCAAGCTAAGCTTTATATTGTGTTCTTATATATTCCCGCGTATTTTTACTTCGTTACCGTTCTTACTTGTACGATGCAAGCGAAAAGCAAACACATCTCAATCGGACTGTGGGACCAGTGGGTTGTCGGAATATCGGAGTGTCGGACTAACATGATGTCAGATTATAGCTACGCTCCGGTCTTGGACCGATGTTTGTAACATACATGTATACTGAACAAACAAACAGTTGCATGCTTAAGCAAATTATAAAAGAGAAACAAAATTGTGATATTGAGCATTTTTCCATTATTCTTTCAATTTTCTAGTGACAAAACTGGATCCACCTAAATATAACTGTGGTGACCCGACCGGAAAGTATTGGTTGACAAAGCCGGAACGAATTTACGTAGATAAGCATTGTGTTTTAACTGTAGTTAGTCTCAAGCTATTCATGGTGGTACGCGATTGTAAATTACCATTTATCTAAGCATTACAAAGGGTGTGCGTGCTTTATATCACATATATACTATTGTTATAGCTTTATTTGATGATTTCAAGCTCATTACTAGCATTTGTTATTTTGTATGTCCATCATTTTATCCATAACTAAGTAATCGATGAAGATAACTATAGCAATATATAAGTAAAAACAAACACAAATAATGGACTGATAACGATATATGCTATATGATCATAATGCTCATTTTTGTCGTCATCTGTATGTCAATTATGCTGAGCTGACTTAATCTGATCCTGTTAAACCATTTTTAGCTGGATCTCTTTGACGACAGTGTGTATGTATGAATCAAATACATGTCCATTGTGAATGCAAAAGTTGTTGCCGGGGGTAACGGGTGTTTTGTTTAAACATGTTTCACTCTATTATATATCGGACATTCCACTGATGGTTACATGATATTATATGTATATCATGTAGTAGTAAGACTAAAAGTTAGAAATAACCGAAGGAGCAATAACGAATGGACAATCCAGCGACACAGGTAACATTGGACACAACACGCATAACGAACACAAATAAAACAATGAATGATAACACAGATACGAGCTAGGAAAAAGATGAGCAACACAGAGGAAATGCAATAAATTTGACCTGGTATTCGCCTTAACGATTGTAAATTAAGGATCGCACTTTTACTGAGATAAATACCAAATAAACTGCTGAACTTTTATTTTCGTTTGGTGTTTTAAGACACGTTAGATGTGCTTCATCTGTCTGTGTACCGTTATCGTCAATAACAAAGACAAACACAAATATAAAATAAAACCACAAAACCTATGCAAACACTAACTCATACAAATAAAAACCGATAATAAAACATTGCTACTGCGTGATGGTTAGCTTATTATATATAATTAGTTTTTTCTCACGGACTTTACATTTTTGCTATATTGAATGTTTCACAAATGACGAGTTTAAATCCGTAGATATAAGAATCAACATGATAACATCATAGTTTTAATTGTGAAACAACTGAACGCTATATATGAATCTGAGTTCAGTCCCACGTTTTAGTGGAGTCCGTGTTGCTCAATCTGTAGTGTTTTTATGGCCCGTCATTGTTTATGTTTTCGCATTTTGTTTTTTGCCCATTGTTTGTCTGTGCTTCTTTGATTTACGAATGCATTCTCAATCATGTTTAAGCCCCTACCGGCGAAGCCGAAGGGGACTATAGTTTTAGGTTCTGTCCGTCTGTCCGTCTGTCCGTGTGTCCGTCACATTAAAATTTTAAATTTTCCAGACATTTTTTTGACGTCCTTCGATATATTGACTTGATATTTGGTAGATGGCTATATCTAGACGAGTTACAGTTTAAGTTCGAATTTCGTTCGGGTCGAATCATTTTTGGCTGAGTTAAGGCCCTTGAACTTTTGTTCAAATTTTAAGTTTTCCGGATTTTTTTACGTCCTCTGAGATATTGACATGATATTTGGAATGTAGCTACATCCAGATAAGTTACAGCTTAAGTTCGAATTTCGTTCCGGTCGAATTATTTTTGCCAGGGTTTTGGCCCTTGAACTTGTAATTTAAATTCTAGTCACTGCAAGGTGATACTTCTAATATTTTAGGCCCTCTGATTTTTGCGGCCGGTAGGGGACAATGTAGAGATATGTGCAATACTCTCAGAATTCTTGTTTACTTACGATCCAAATAAGCATATTGGTCTAGTATAATGAAGACACGATCATAAACTTGTCTTCGCCATGATATTGCTGACAAATGGCTCACTCAGAACAATGACTAACTCACGATTCAATTTATAACTTCTGATAACCTCCTATGGTATCTTCAAACTATCCATACAGTGTCTCTTTTCAAATCGTAATTCACTGTATTTCATATTCACCAAAATACAATTACACTGTACATCTGCAAAATGTCATCAGAAAAAAAATTAAATTGTGGTGCTTTTATTAGAATTGTATTATTAGATATACAATTTATCAGGTGTATAATACTTTTTTAAACTTAACTTTAACTAAGCTATATTGAACTCTGTACATTTTGTTCATAATGCAGACAATACCGTTACCTTATCCCGGCCTCGTTAGCATTAGTAAACATATGTAAGTAGTAGTACTTGTTAGTATAAAATAGATATTATTGATGCATTTTTTTCTCAATGTGATCTTCTTAACAAATACAATTTTACACAGTATTTTAATACTCTAACAAGCCTCTTTTTACTTGCGAAATATATATATATATATATATATGTAAAACAGAAACAACAAAGAAGTCACAGATTGTCTCATATGTTATCATAGGTTCTATTATATAGGTAATCAAGTATATCGGCACAACTTTACACATGTACACCTGTAAATATGTATGTATGTTTTTTTCTACAGGGAAGAACCCCACTTCACATAGCAGCAGTGTATGAACATACTCAGATTGTTGAGTTGTTAATTAAAAAAGGAACAGATATAGATTACAGAGATGACAATGTAAGTACCAATTACATTTTGTCGTAATATACAGTGAAGCTTACCTTATAATTATACATAGTATTACCATAGTAACCTCCTGCACAGTTTGTAGTTTTAATCAGTAATATATAGGTACATCATTGAGACATCTATTGGCGTGTATAATAAGAGGACAACACACTTGAAACAAGGGATGCTGAATAACAGCTGGTTAGTAGTGATCGGTAGTGCCGAGTTGAAGAGCAACAAGCGTGAAAAAAGAAATTGTGAGTATAACCTGGTAAGTAGTGATCGTTGATGACAAGCTAAAGAGCAATAAACGTGAAACAAGTATCGGTATTATCTTGTTAGGAGTGATTGGTAGAGGCGAGTTGAAGTGCAACAATCTTGAAACTAGGAAAGCTGAGTAACAGGTGGTTCATAGTGATAGTTAATGACAAGTTAAAGTGCAACAAACTTGAAACAAGAAATATTCAGTAGCATATGCTTAGGAGTGATTGGCAGTGGCAAGTTGACAGCAGAAAACTTGAAACATATAATACCGAGTTACAGCTTATTAGAAGTGATCGTTGATGGCAAGTTAAAGTGCAACAAACTTAAAGGTGATTTATTATTCAGCCTCAGTCTTCACAGAGTTCGTGTTGCTCAATCTATTGTTTTTATGTAGTGTTTTATTGACCGGGCATTGTTATGTAGTGTTTTGTAGACCAGTCATTATTTATGTGGTGTTTTGTGGATCGGTCATTATTTATGTAGTGTTTTGTGGAGCGGTCATTGTTTATGTAGTGTTTTGTGGACCGGCCATTTTTTATGTAGTGTTTTGTGGACCGGCTATTGTTTATGTAGTGTTTTGTTGACATGTCATTGTTTATGTATTGTTTTGTGGATCGGTCATTGTTTATGTAGTGCTTTGTGGACCGGTCATTGTTTATGTAGTGTTTTGTGGACCGGTCATTGTTTATGTAGTGTTGTGTGGACCAGTAATTGTTTATGTAGTGTTTTGTGGACCGGTCATTGTTTATGTAGTGCTGTGTGGACCAGTAATTGTTGATGTAGTATTTTGGGGACTGGTCATTGTTCATGTAGTGTTTTGTGGACCGGTCATTGTTTATGTAGTGTTTTGGATTCCGGTTATTGTTTATGTAGTGTTTTGTGGACAGGTCATTGTCTATGTTGTGTTTTGTGGACCACTCATTGTTTATGTAGTGCTTTGTGGACCGGTCATTGTTTATGTAGTATTTTGTGGACCGGTCATTGTTTATGTAGTGTTTTGTGTACCAGTCATTGTTTATGTAGTGTTGTGTGGACCGGTCATTGTTTATGTAGTGTTCTGTTGACCGGTCATTGTTTATGTAGTGTTTTGGGTTCCGGTCATTGTTTATGCAGTGTTTTGTGGACCTGTCATTGTTTATGCAGTGTTTTGTGGACCGGTTATTGATTGTTTATGTAGGGTTTGTGGACCGGTCATTATTTATGTAGTGTTCTGTGGATCGTTCATTGTTTATGTAGTGTTTTGGGTTCCGGTCATTGTTTATGTAGTGTGTTGTGGACAGGTCATTGTCTATGTTGTGTTTTGTGGACCGGTCATTATTTATGCATAGTTTTATGGATCGGTCATTGTTTATGTAGTGTTTTGTGGACCGGTTATATTTTATGTAGTGTTTTGTGGACCGGTCATTGTATATGTAGTGTTTTGTGTTCCGGTCATTGTTTATATAGTGTGTTGTGGACAGGTCATTGTTTATGTAGTGCTTTGTGTACCAGTCATTGTTTATGTAGTGTTGTGTGGACCGGTCATTGTTTATGTAGTGTTCTGTTGACCGGTCATTGTTTATTTAGTGTTTTGGGTTCTGGTCATTGTTTATGCAGTGTTTTGTGGACCGGTCATTGTTTATGCAGTGTTTTGTGGACCGGTTATTGTTTATGTAGGGTTTGTGGACCGGTCATTATTTATGTAGTGTTCTGTTTACCGGTCATTGTTCATGTAGTGTTTTGTGGATCGGTCATTGTTTATGTAGTGTTGTGTGGACCTGTCATTATTTATGAATAGTTTTGTGGATCGGTCATTGTGTATGTAGTGTTTTGTGGACCGGTCATTGTTTATGTAGTGTTTTGTGGAACGGTCATTATTTATGTAGTGTTTTGTGGACCGGTTATATTTTATGTAGTGTTCTGTGGACCGGTCATTGTTTATGTAGTGTTTTATGGATCGGTCATTGTTTATGTAGTGTTTTATGGATCGGTCATTGTTTATGTAGTGTTTTGTGGACCGGTTATATTTTATGTAGTGTTCTGTGGACCGGTCATTGTTTATGCAGTGTTTTGCGGACCGGTCATTGTTTATGCAGTGTTTTGGGGACCGGTCATTTTTTATGTAGTGTTTTGGGTTCCGGTCATTGTTTATGCAGTGTTTTGTGGACCGGTCATTGTTTATGCAGTGTTTTGCGGACCGGTCATTGTTTAAGCAGTGTTTTGTGGACCGGTTATTGTTTATATAGGGTTTGTGGACCGGTAATTATTTATGTAGTGTTCTGTGAACCGGTCATTGTTTATGCAGTGTTTTGTGGACCGGTTATTGTTTATGTAGGGTTTGTGGACCGGTCATTATTTATGTAGTGTTTTGTGGACCGGTCATTGTTTATGCAGTGTTTTGCGGACCGGTCATTATTTATGTAGTGTTTTGTTGACCGGTCATTGTTTGTGTAGTGTTGTTTGTAACGGTCATGGTTTATGTAGTGATTTGTTGACCGGTCATTGTTTATGGTTTCGTATTTTTTCTTCGTAATGTTCGTTGACCATTGTTTGTCCTTTCTTCTTTGATTTACAAATAAATTATTATTTTGTTTTGTTTTATGATCCAAATAAAATTATTGTTCTGGTACAAAGAAAACATAATCATATTGGACCAATATGCAACTCGTCCTTGCCATGATATCGCTGACAAGTGGCTCACTAGGAACATTCACTAACGGACGATTCAATTTGTAACTTCTGATAACCCCATATGGTATCTTCAAATTTTTCATGCATTGTCTCTTTTCAAATCGCCATTCATTCAATTTCATATCCACCAAAAAACATTTTACGCTGTAGATTTGCAAAATGTCATGGCGTCAGAATAAATTCAAAATGGTGGTGCTTTCATTGGAATTATATAATTAGATATAAAATTAATAAATATGTATAATGATTTTTCATACACTTTAACAATGTTTTAATGACATCTGTACATTTTGTTAAATACAAACAGTCCCGGTACCTCATCTCGGCTTTGTTAACGTTAGTAAACATATATGATTATTAGTACTTGTTAGTATATAATATACATACATTTTCGGATATATATCAGAAGTCCGATTTTACACAATATTTTGATAAATAACAATCATATTTGCTTACTGACGAGATATATAGAAATCGATAGAACAGAAACAACAACGAAAGCATAAATTATCTCACATGTTATCATATGTCTTAAAATATAGGTAATCGAGTATATCGCCACAACTTTGTTCAAGTACACGTGTAAATATGTATATATTTTTAATCTACATGGAATAACCCCTCTTCTCATTTCAACATTAAATGGAAATATTCAGTTGGCTAAGCTATTAATTAAAAAAGGGGAAGATCCCAATTACAGAGATCACTATGCAAGTACCAAATATATCTGGTCTTCATATACAGTGAAACATACATAATTATACATGTAATTACCATAACAACCGCCTGCGGAGTTTATGATAGTTGATCGCAATTTGAAATGCAACAAACTTGAAACAAAAAATAGTGTGTTTGAGTAAGTGTGAGTGATCGTTGATGGTAGGTTGAGACAGCTTTTGGAGTGTATAATAACAGAGCAACAAACTTCAAGCAAAAAATACTGAGTGATAGCTGGTTAGCAATGATCGATGATGGCAAGTTTAAGTGCAACAAATTTGAAACAAAGAATGCAGAATAACAGCTTGTTAGCAGTGATAGTTGATGGAAACTATTGCATGAACAGTTGTTATTTTTAAGGCTTTTCAAAAACCTGTTTACTCTTCACAACTTTTAACAGTAATGCACTCTTCTTTTAACAACAGGAAATATATTATATATAAGTCAATGGTTATGCTAAAAGCAATGTTCCTCTAACAATCAGTGAGAGGTATTTGAAATACCCATAATAATATGAATTGGTTTGCACTATGCTTGTTTTAAATATGAACTTCCTTGTGAATGTTAAAATTATCAGAAATAACTATTATATTAGATTTAAGGTTCTTAGAAAGTGTGAACCGATGAATGGGTATTATAGTTCACTGATATCAACAATATTTTAAAGATGCGGTTTGTAGTTTTTATTTGCTTTCATTAAGTCATTATATTCATGATACATGGATGGGCACCTATTCATTATGCTTCCAAAGTAAACGATCATAATTTTGTAGATAAAGTTCAGTATCTACGAAGCCAAGAGCATGCAAATGTCAATATTCGTTGCAAACTAGTAAGAAATCGACATTGGTTTTCATAGGTACATGAAAATGGTTAAATTATAATATTTACTTGAAATTAGCTAAGGCTGCTATGAATAGTTACACAATATTGCTTGTATTACAACACTTACTGATATCAAATGGCTGTAGTTGGTTTCCAGCTACACTATATTGAATTGGTTTCCATAGCAAAACGATATTGACTGTATTATACACATATTCTGGTATACATTGGCTGTGGGTTGTTTCCAGCTACATTATATTGACTGTATTTCTATGGTTACACGCTAGAGATTGTATTACAATAATTACTTTTATACGTTGGTTATAGTTGGTTTCCAGCTACATTATTTTTGACGATACTTACTGCATTACAACATTTACTGGCATAAGTTGACTGTTATTGTCTCCGCCGACAATACCCTTAACTATGTTGTTTTTGTGAGTAAATCACGTTAAGTAGACCGCTAGATATATGAATCAATCATTGATAATTCAATTGGCAACCCTACATATATCCAGATGACACTTGCGATAGAGGAAATCCTCGAAAATCACATGCTTGTTTTAAGTTCGGATGGAATTCCAAACAAATAAGAAGAACTGGATCTACCGTCACTCTAGTTGATTCCTAGATTATACAAGTGTCCTGACAAACAACGTTATGTCGCTGGGTCTGCCAGAGGCTGCATGACAGCTCTTTCCAAATTATTAACATACATTTTGTATATTCAAGCAACTGTGAAAACCGGAATTCAGAGTTAATGCGACGATAGCTACTCAATGGGTGGTGTGAGTTATATGTCGATTCAGCAGAACCTTGAAGATCTGTTAGAATACAAACAATCTAGATCATTCCCCTCCTGCAATAGCTTTAAAAGAATCCACTTATCTACCTTCTACATATCTATTTCCCACTCTAAGCGGACATCACAACACAGAACTCAGAACGCAAAGACACAAAATAAGATAAAACATTGACTGGTATAAATTATTTTTGGTTGGCTTCAATATACAATATATTGACTATAAAACAACTTTTAATAATAAGTTGTTGTAGTTAGTTTCCACAGTTACATAATATTATATGTATATCATGTAGTAGTAAGACAAAATGGTAGAAATAACCGAAGAAGCAATGACGAATGGACAATCCAGAGACACAGGTAACATTGGACACAAGACGCATAGCAAACACAAACAAAAATAGAATTATATAATTAGATATCCATTTTATCAGGTGTATAATGTTTTTTTTCTATCTGTAATTTAACTAAGCTTTATTGAACTCTGTACATGGTGTTCCATATTGCAAAAGGTATCGTTACCTAATTCCGGCCTCATCAAAGTTAGTAAGCATATGTAATTATTAGTACTTGTTAGTATAAAATATATATTATTAATGCATTTGTAGACCAATGTGATATTTTTAACAAATACAATTTTACACAATATCTTAATACTTAATGTCCCTTTTTTACTTGCGAGATATATATAAAACAGAAAATACTAAGAAGTCACAGATTGTCTCATATGCTATCATATGTTCCATAATATAGGTAATCCAGTATATCAGCACAACTTTATACAAGTACACCTGTAAATACATATGTATCTTTAATCTACAGGGACGAAGCCCACTTCACATAGCGGTATGGTATCGACATACACAGCTGGTTGAGTTATTACTTGAAAAAGGAGCAGATATAGATTACAGAGATAATAAAGTAAGTACCAGTTACATCCGATCGTAATATAAAGTGAAGTTTACCTAATTAAACATATAGTATTACCGTAACATCCACCTGCAGATTTTATAGTTTTAATCAGTAATATATATGTACATTCATTGAGACAGTTATTAGCCTTCATAATAACAGGACAACAAACTAGAACCAAGGGATGCTGAATAACAGATGGGTAGTAGGGATCGGAAGGGTCAGGTTGAAGGACAGCAAACTTGAAACAAGGAATACTGAGTAACAGCTCGTTAGTAGTGATCGTTAATGGCAAGTTAAAGAGGAAGCAATGTGAAACAAGGAATACTGAGAATCAGCTAGTTTGTAGTGATAGCTGATGACAAGTGCAACACACTTGAAACAAGAAATATTCATTGTGGACCTGTCATTGTTTGTGTAGTGTTTATGGACCGTTCATTGTCTCTGTAGTGTTTTGTCGACAGGTAATTGTTTATGTAGTGTTTTGTAGACCAGTCATTGTTTATGTAGTGTTTTATGGGTCGGTCATTATCTATATAGTGTCTTGCGGACCACTCATTGTTTATGTTATCGTAATGTTCGTTGACCATTGTTTTTCTTTTTTTATTTGATTTACAAATACATTTATTGTTTCTTTTATTTTACGATCCAAATAAACGTATTTGTCTGGTACAGAGAAGACATGATCATAATTGGGCCGATATTCAACTCGTCCCTGCGATGCTATAGCTGCCAAATGGCTCACTCAGAACAATCACTAACTGACGATTCAATTTATAACTTCTGATAACCCCCTATTGTATCTTCAAATTTTTCATACATTTTGTCTTTTCAAAGCGTCATTCATTATATTTCATATCAACAATAACACATTTTATGCTGTAGATTTGCAAAATGTCATGGTGTCAGAATAAATTCAAAATAGTGGTGCTTTCATTGGAATTATATAATTAGATATAAGATTAATAAATATGCTTAGTGGTTTTTTCTACACTTTAACTATGTTTTAATGAAATAGGTACATCTTTTTAAATACAAACAGTACCGGTACCTCTTCTCGGCCTCGTTTACGTTGGTAAACATGTATAATTATTAGTACGTGTTAGTATATACTATACATACATTTTCAGATATATATAGGAAGTCAAATTTTACACAATATTTTGATATATAACGATTATAGTTGCTTACTGATGAGATATAGGGAAATAAATAAAACAGAAACAACAACGAAGGCATACATTATCTCACAGGTTATGATATGTCTTAAAATATAGGTAATCGGGTATATCGCCACAACTTTGTATAAGTACACGTGTAGATATGTACATATGTTTAATCTACATGGAAAAACCCCGCTTCACATATCGACATTCGATGGAAATACTCAGGTGGCTGAGTTATTAATTGAAAAACGACCAGATCCAAATTACAGAGATCACTATGTAACTACCAAATACATCCGGTCGTCATATATAGTGAAACATAACTTATTAGACATAAAATTACCATAACAACCGACTACTGAGTGTATGATTGTTGATCGCAAATCGAAATGCAACAAACTTGAAACAAAACATACTAAGTATGAGCAAGTGAGAATGATAGCTGATGGTAGGTTGTAACAGCTATTGGAGTGTATAATAACAGGACAACAAAGTTCAAACAAGGAATACTGAGTAACAGCTGGTTAGCAGTAATCGTTGATGGCAAGTTAAAGGACAACAAACTGGAAACAATGAATTCCGAGTAACAGCTGGTTAGCGGTGACCGTTGGTGAGAAACTATAGCACGAAGAGTTTGTATTTGTTTTAAAGCTTTTCAAAAACCTTTTTACTCTTCACAACTTATAATATTAATTCATTAACTACAGGCCACTGGTTATGCTAAAAGCTATTTTTCTATAACAATCTGTGGGAGGTATTTGAAATACCCAGAATAATATGAAATGGATTGCACTATGCTTGTTTTAAATATGAACATCCTTGTGAATGCTAAAGTTATCAGAAATAAATATACGGATAGCTCTAGGTTCTTAGAAAGTGTGAACCGATGAATGGGTATTATATTTCACTGATATCAACACTATTTTAAAGATGCGGTTTGTAGTTTTTATTTGCTTTCATTATATTCCTGTTTCATGGATGGGAACTTATTCATTATGCTTCCAAAGAAACGATCATAATTTTGTAGATACAGTTCAGTGTCTACGAAGCCAAGATCATGCAAATGTCAATATTCGTAACAAACCAGTAAACAATCGACATTAGTTTTCATAGGTACATGACTATGCCTAAATTATAATATTTACTTGAAATTAGCTGATGCTGCTTCCATAGTTACACAATATTGATTGTATTACAACACTTACTGTTATGGAATGGCTGCAGTTGGTGTCCAGCTACACTATATTGAAATGGTTTCGAAAGCTACACGATCGTGTCAGTACTATAAACATTTTCTGGTATAAATAGGCTGTAGGTGGTTTCCAGCTACATTATATTGATTGCATTTCTATGGTTACACGCTATTGACTGTATTTCAACAATTACTTTTATACGTTGGTTTCCAGCTACATGATTTTGACGATACTGACTGCATTATGACATTTACTGGCAAAATTTGACTGTCATTGTCTCCGCCGACAAGGCACTTAACTATATTGCTTGTGTGTGTAAATCGCGTTACGTAGACCGCTTTATAAATTGACTATACATTGACAATTCACTTGGCAACCCTACATATAGCCCGATGACACTTGCGATAGAGGCAATCCTCGAAATTCATATGCTTGTTTTAAGTTCGGTTGGAATTGCAAACAAAATGAAAAACTGCATCTACCGTCACTCCACCTGATTCCTAGATTACACAAGTGTCATTGCAAACAACGTTATGTTGCTGGATCTACCAAAAGCTGCACGACAGCTCATTCCATATCATTAACATATATTCAAGCAACTGTTAAAACCGGGATTCAGAGTTAATGCGACAATAGCTACTCAAGGGGCGGTGTGAATTATATGTGGATTTAGCAGAACCTTGAAGATATGTTAGAATACATACAATCTAGGTAATTCTCCTCTTGCAATAACTTTAAAAAATCCACTTGTCTACCTTCTACATAGCTATTTTCCACTCCAAGCAGATATCACAACACGGAACTCAGAACGCACAGACAAAAAATGTGATACAACATTGACTGGTATAAATGACTTTTGGTTGGTTTCAATCTACAATATATTGACTATATAACCTCCTATGGTATCTTCAAACTATTCATACATTGTCTCTTTCCATATCGTATTCCATTATACTTCATATCCACCAAAATACAGTTATACTGTACATCTGCAAAATGTGATGGCGTCAAAATAAATTTAAAATTCTGGTGCTTTTATTATAATTATATATACAATTTATCAGGTTTATAATGCTTTTTTCTATCTTTAATTTAACTGAGCTTTATTGAACTCTGTACATTTTGTTTGTAATACAAGGAGTACCGTTACCTTATCCCGACCTAGTTAACGTTTGTAAGGATATGTAATTATTAGTACTTGTTAGTATAAAATAGATATTATAGATACATTTTTGGATCAATGTGATATGTTTAGCAAATACAATTTTACAGAATATGCTAATACTCTAACAAGCCTTTTTTTTTACTTGCAATAGAGAAATATGTATATAGAAAGAATAAAGAACTCACATATTTCCTCATATGCTGTCATATGTTCCATAATATAGATAAACAAGTATATCGGCACAACTTAATACAAGTACACCTGTAAATATGTATGCATATTTAATCTACAGGGACGAACCCCACTTCACGTAGCAGTATTCTATGGATCTACTCAGCTGGTTGACTTGTTAATTGAAAAAGGAGCAGATACAAATTACAGAGATTATGGTGTAAGTACCAATTACATCCTATTGTAATATACAGTAAAACTTGCCCAATTTGACATACAATTGAGTATATAGGAACATTCATTGAGACAGCTATTGGCATGCATAGTAGAGAGGATGCACAAAATGACATTACTCGACATAACCTTCATTACTCGACTTAAATCCACTGTGCATGACACACGGGATCACATATTGTTAATAGTTAGATTAATATAATTGATCAGATGTCAATGAAAACTAAAGGACATTCCAAGTGTGTATTTATACTACATTTTCTGCGAATATAAAGCAATCTGAATAACTTAATGAAAATCGCACAGACAAAAGCTCGAAAAATCACCAGTAATGTGTCTATCGTATTAAGTGCACCTTTCATCTATCATTAATAAATAAAGTATATGCGAATATTCACCACCTCAACATCATGTTCGTATTGTTAGTCACAAGCCAAATAACGAAGGAGTCGTTCTTGCATGTCCATTGCGAAATACAGCAATGTGTTTTCATATAACATTATATCATGGCCTAAATTTAAGTAGCAAGAGGTTGAATTACTTCATCATGATTTTTGCAATCGTCTATATTCCGTTTCCAAAAAATCAAGTGGTCAGTTTCTTTCTAAAATTGTTATTTAATTGTTTAAAATTATAATGCGATGAAATCTACGAGCTTCGGAAGCGTATTAGGATCATTCGCACAAAAAAAATTAAAAGTCAAAGTTTCCATTTTTTTTTTTAAATATAAAAATTTCGACATTTTAAATCTCTAAAAGTTCGACTGCAAGTCTTCCAATCCGATGTTTACTGTGCGTTATATATATACAGTGGCGTAGCAAAAGGTTACAGAGGCGAGCGTCAAGCTTTAGAAATGGATCGGAAAAGGGGGAGAGTTATGGAGTGTACAGGAAGGAGGAAGCGTGCAAAACTGACACGCGAAAAAAAAAAGGCTTTAGACATGTTTTTGCTTTAATGCTGAAAATTAAGTTTCCAAAAACATTTTTGCCATAAAAAGTATAATATGTCCCCACCCTCCTGTATTTTATTTGCACGTTTGAACCACATTTGGACAATTACAAAAGGGCCAAACAAATGTTCATTATTCAGGAAGGTTGTGTATCAATTGATTTCTCTTTATTCTTGTCTCTCTTGAAAAAATCATATCATATTACTATTTTCGTAATGTAAGATTAAGGAACGACCATTTAACTTTTAGTGGGTGTGTATGTTTTATGTTTGTAAAATAAAATGTCCGCAAGCTTTATAGAAAACATATTTTTACCTGAAAGATACAACGATTAAATTATATACTCCTCCAGTTTCAAAAATAATTTTGGATAATAATTGAAAAATATATATAGTATAACTAATTTTTTACCATATTCTTTAATTTACTCGCAGAGACACATAAATGTAATTTAACCAAAGGCGCTCGTGGCATGAAATTACCTTCCCCTTTTTTAAACTTTATGTTTACATATCTATTTTTAATCAAATGTCTGTATTATTTCATCTCATTTTCCTTAATTTAATTTGTACTTGCTAATATCCATACAATCTTAATTTGTTAACAGCAACTTACATGTGTCAACAAAATAAAGGCTATCCACAGAATATGGACACGATCAAGTTAAATTCAGGAAAAAAAGATGAAATAATAAAGAACCTTGATTGAAAATAAAAATGTAAACAGAAAGTTAAAAAAAAAGAGTGTGTGTGGGAGGGGGAGGGGGATAATTCCGAGCCATGAGCACCTGTGATTTAATCATCGCCTTCGTAGTTTTGAAAATTGAATTACAATTCCACCAAACTATTTCAACAAACTGAATATTTTAATTCCTTGGACGGTTTGTATCTGTATCAAATAATTGATTTGGTGTTTTAAAATCTATAAGTAAACATAATTATTTTGGTCAAGATCACAAACTTAAGTCGAGATAAGTAAAATAATTGGCGTGAAATCTTGACATAACGAGCTTCATCTCACGCACGCGAGAGCACCTCAGTTATTTATATCGATAACATGTTTTGTTAAACTTGAGTAACATATATGTATTTCATCAATAATATGCTCTAGTATATACTTCGGAATGGTATATGACAACTATAAAACGACGCATATCGACTTTATCAAAAACTATCAATAAACGATTCCCATACGTATGTACGTCGGATAATGTAGGTATGTCAAGTTGTGCAACATCCTTAATAAACGTTTTCAATAACTATTTACGACTACAGCCTACAACGACACCGAGAGGTAAATTGCACGGGGCTATATAAAAATGTATTATAACATATTTTTTTTAATTTAAAAGGTAATTTGCGGTAGTGCCTATCGACAAACTTTTTGGGCGGAGCTTATCATCAAAATTCTCCATTGATATGAACAGCATATACATGAAACTGTATGTCACATGATCAACGTGAGCTAAAGGTCACATACCTCAGAAATGTGAATTTTGGACTTGATTTTTGCAGATTTCAGAGTGACGAAAAATATTGTTTTAATAAGACTGAAAGTTTCATAGGGAGGAACACTAGTAACCATGCCTGTCAAATAGTTTGCTCCAAAAGTAACTGTGACACTATGTATGATTGACTTTTTTCTCCTCGAGATAACCGTGGTAAAAAAAGGAACAATCTGAATGTTTGCTCCGTCCACATCTATTAATACCCACGCTCCCGGTTTAATTACTGCTATATCGCCATTCAATCTGTCTGTCTGTATATGCTTGTATCTGTTTTTATTTTTATTATTTAAAAACAAATCTAATTCCTCTAGTTTTTATTTCTTTTGTCGAAATTTACGAAAAGGCAATTAGTTTGATTATTTTTTAAAACCATTAACGGTAAAGAAAAAATTATATTATGAGTATTGTACCTCGTGTAGCTTCATATGATTCATACCTCCAGGGTGATGTGGATTTCAAACTTGTAGTTAGAAACACGTTTTGAAATGTAAAAAATGTAAAAAATGTAAAAAAGGTGTGCTCGATTGGAAATGTTTGGTCTCTTTCTTTCTTTAGAAAATAACCGGATTAGGAGTTATAATGAGCTGGGGAATCTATATATCAATTTTTGAACATAAAACTCTTATTTCAATGTAAAAACTATTTTGTTTTATTAAATTAATATTTCACCGCAACGCTTAAAGACACTAACTTGAACTTAGCAACATTGACATTTTTTTGTAATAGATATAAAAACCAAGAAATCAAATCCTTTCATTTTATTCAATGTTTAAATAACTTCATGTTTTAATGTATAATGAATGATGATCCAATGGAGATGGTTACAATCCTTCTCCCGGCCCTGACGAGATGCACACAACATGCAACAGAGTACCACAGGCAGCTGCTGGAAATTGTACTTGTGATGATTCGGCCACACCCAGATCCACCTATGCATTCGCCATTGAACTTGGAACAGTTGAAATTTGGACGGATGCGATGTAATTTCTCATCACACAGACACTCGTTTTATCTAGCCACAGGATAAACCCCAGGAAGCCTTCTCTGTTTGACTAGAACTACTCGACACTTGTTTTTAAATGAAACAGGACGATTTTACATCCTATCACCAGTAAACAGAGTAATGTAGTATATGATGTGGCTGAGATCCTACTCATCTTATCATAATCTTCCTCTTATTTTCAATGTAAGTGTTGCTACGGTTCACAATGAGATAAATTGACGCATTCTGGTCAAAAAGAAAGCATTAGAACGTGTTGTGCAAAATAAGAGTAATAACAAAATTAACGAACACAGAGCAATCTTCCAAAGGGAAATTCAAAACTCAAAGGCCAACAATAACCGAATAGAAATAAAAGTAATGTGCATGGACTAAGCTTGAAAGCACAGTCGGTGTAATTGATTCAACATCTACAGAAATATATCATTCGCAAAGCCATCCACAAGAACTGTGTTTTTCTGGGCATCGATATTTCCATGCAATATATACTCAATTAGTTATTGACAACGCCGGTTACATTTACTATGCCGAGTCGCGATGTTTATGTCATCAAGATGATGCACAACAATTGACAATGATGCAACAAATTGGTGCAAATGGACCAATACACTTCACAGAAGACTGTGTAATTTTGGCCGATAAGATTTACCAAAACCTACACGCAACAATTATGTAATTTACAAAACAACAAATAAATCGAAAACCAGAACACATGAGGGGCCTTTCAATATTTATCAGATTATTGGGCCGGCGCATTTTCCTATTGGGCACATACTTTTTTTCTTGTATACGCCCGTAGGTCAAGTATATTTTTTTAGATTCCTCATCAACTGGGCACATACAATTTTTCGCACAAACTTGATAAAATAGTTTCCAATAAAGAAATTTACTCTGATATCATGTTTATTTCATTCGAAATTCGTTTTTTTTCTTCAACAGTTGACTGGGCCTTATGTATATTAAATACATTAAATTGCTGGGCAAATAGATATTGTGAAGAAGGTACACAAAATACACCGGCTAAATATTGAACAGTCCCTGGAAAAAGTGTACAAAAAATGCAACAGACCTGTTTCAGAGTACGAAATTATAGTTAAGCATATGATAGGATTTAAAAAAATGTAAGGCGTTGGGAACTTTGTGTTGACATCCACGGTCAAAATTAGTAGACATTGTTGAAACATGTACAGCGCTGGCAAATCGATGTCGGACATTGAGTAAGCAAAGGTTCAGTGCAATATTTTTAGTTTTTAATTATTTGATGATGTTAAAAATTAAACAAACGAATTGCCTTTTTCGTAAATTTCGGAAAAAAAAAAGAAAAAACTTAACGGAAATGAAATATATATTTGTTTAAATAAAAAAAATAAAAACAGATACAGACAAACAGACAGACAGATTGATATTGAGTTAAGCAACGTAAAAATGCACCGAACAATTGACATACAATTTGACATTCAGATAAATATGCTCGTTGAATGATGATATAGCAGTAATTAAATGGACTTTAAAAATCATGTTATAAATATATTCTGATATAGCCCCGTGCAATTTACCTGTCGGTGTCGTTGTAGACCGTAGTCGTAACTAGTTATTGAAAATGTCTAAAAACAGGACACCAAACTTCAAACAAGGAATGCAAAGTAAGAGTTGGTTAGCAGTTATCGTTGATGGCAGGATGACGTGAAACAAACTTGAAACAAGGAATACCAAGTAACAACTGGTTAGTATTGGTCGTTGATAGCATGTTACAGGGCTACAAACTGGAAACAATGAATACTGACTAAAAGATGGTAGGTGTGGTCGTTGATGGCAAGCTGCACAGAAGAAATTATCGACTTCATTTGCTGTTATTGAGTCAATCGAAATATCAGTCAATAACACATGATGATTTATTGTTATTAGCTTTTCAAGAAGGTATCTACATATATAACATAGAAATAATAAACACTGCTCGAATGAATCACCGGAAAAATACAAAAATGCAACTTACAGGGAACACTACAAGAAATACCAATCACAAGGAGCAATTCCACATACACAACGGGCATGAAGCAATAGAAGACATAATAATCAGAAGGAACAATGCAAGAAATATTAGTTAAAGTGAACAGTACAAACATACAACTAACAAGCAACAATGCAAGAATTAATAATTACAAGTATTATATATAATATGGATCTTACGAATTAACTTATTTAAACCTGCGAATCCGAAGGATGAGTTGGTTTATATAAGTTCATGGGTAAGATCCATGGTATATATGGTTTGTAGCATATTTCAATGTTGGGTGCTTTCTTCGAGGTCCGCAAAATCATGGAATAACATTAATATCTGCATGTTAGAGTATGGTTTGTGCAAATCATGAAATAACATCAAGATCGTCATGTTAGACCATGGTTTGTAAAAGTTTACTATTTTTAAGTTGATTACTGCATAAAAACATCAAAGGAAAANGTTACAGGGAACAACGCAAAAATACCAGTTACAGGGAACAATAAAAGAATACGACTAACATGAACAACGCAAAATACCAGTTACAGGGAACAATACAAGAATACAACTAACAGGAATAATACAAAAATGCAACTTACAGGGAACCATACAAGACATACTAATCAGAAGGAACAATGCCAGAAATACCAGTTAAAGGGAACAATGCAAAAAATAATATTCACAAAGAACAGTACAAAAATAACAGTTACAGTTAACAATGCAAAAATACACCTACCAGGCAAGAATACAAAAAAAAACAGCATTCACAAGGAACTATACAAAAACAAAACTTACAGGGAACAATACAAAAACTAATAATCACAAAGTACAATACAAAAATACCTACTGCAATGAACAATGCAAAAATACAACTAACATGAACAATATAACAATACAAATAACAAGCTACAATACAAGAAATAATAATCACAATGAAAAATTCAAAAATAAAACTTACAGGGAACAATAGAAGGAATATTAATCACAAGAAACAATGCAAAAATACAAGTTACGGTGAACAATACAAGAAATATTAATCACAAGTAACATATTGGGACAGAATACCAATTATATGGAACAACGAGAAACGACCTCTCACTGGAACATTACCAGAAGTATCGATCACAAGGATCAATGCAAAAATACCAGTTACAAGGACCAAAAGCAGAAACACTAATCCCAAGGAAAAGTAAAAAAATACAACTTACAGGGAACAATACAAACAATACCAGTTACAGGGAACAATACAAGCATACAACTTACAGGGAACAATGCAGAAAATACCAGTTACATGGGACAATACACAGATACAACTAACATGCAGCAATACAAGAAATAACAGTTACAGGGAACAATAACAGAAATACTAATGCCAGGGAACATTACAAAAATACAACTTAAAGGGAACAATACCAAAATACCAGTTACAGGGAACAATACAAACATACCAATTCCAGGGAACTATACAAACATACCGGTTACAGGTAACAATGCACAAATACAACTGACAGGAACAATGCAAAAATACTAGTTAAAAGGAATAACGCAAAAATACCAGTTACAGGGAACAATACAAGAATACAACTAACAGGAACAATGAAAAAAAAACAGTTACAGGGAATAATACAAACATACAACTAACAGGAAGAAAACAAAAATACTTGTTACAGGGAACAACGCAAAAATACCAGTTACAGGGAACAATAAAAGAATACGACTAACATGAACAACACAAAATACCAGTTACAGGGAACAATACAAGAATACAACTAACAGGAATAATACAAAAATGCAACTTACAGGGAACAATACAAGAAATACCAATCACAAGGAGCAATTCCACAAACACAAAGTGCATGAAGCAATAGAGGACATAATAATCAGAAGGAACAATGCAAGAAATATCAGTTAACGTGAACAGTACAAACATACAACTAACAAGCAACAATACAAGAATTAATAATTACAAGTATTATATATAATATGGATCTTACGAATTAACTTATTTAAACCTGCGAATCCGAAGGATGAGTTGGTTTATATAAGTTCATGGGTAAGATCCATGGTATATATGGTTTGTAGCATATTTCAATGTTGGGTGCTTTCTTCGAGGTCCGCAAAATCATGGATTAACATTAATATCTGCATGTTAGACTATGGTTTGTGCAAATCATGAAATAACATCAAGATCGTCATGTTAGACCATGGTTTGTAAAAGTTTACTATTTTTAAGTTGATTACTGCATAAAAACATCAAAGGAAAAATTCGTATTTATTTTGCTAAGAACAATAAAAATTACCAGTTACAGTGAACAATGCAAAAAAAAACGGCTAACAAGAAACAATACAAGAAACAACAATCACTAGGAACAATGCAAAAATAAACCTTACAGGGAACCATACAAGACATACTAATCAGAAGGAACAATGCAAGAAATACCAGTTAAAGGGAACAATGCAAAAAATAATAATCACAAAGAACAATACAAAAATACCAGTTACAGGGAACAATACAAAAATACCGGTTCCTAAGAACTATACAAAAATACCGGTTTCAGGGAACAATGCAAAAATACAACTGACAGGAACAATGCAAAAATACTAGTTACAGTTAACAATGCAAAAATACACCTACCAGGCAAGAATAAAAAAAACAGCAATCACAAGGAACAATACAAAAATAAAACTTACAGAGAACAATACAAAAAATAATAATCACAAAGTACAATACAAAAATACACCTACCAGGCAAGAATAAAAAAAACAGCAATCACAAGGAACTATGCAAAAATAAAACTTACAGAGAACAATACAAAAAATAATAATCATAAAGTACAACACAAAATACCAACTGCAATGAACAATGCAAAAATACAACTAACATGAACAATATAACAATACAAATAACAAGCTACAATGCAAGAAATAATAATCACAATGAAAAATTCAAAAATAAAACTTACAGGGAACAATACAAGAAATATTAAGCACAAGTAACAGATTGGGACAGAATACCAATTATTTGGAACAACGAAAAACAACCACTCACTGGAACATTCCAAGAAGTACCGATCACAAGGATCAATGTAAAAATACCAGTTACAAGGACCAATAGCAGAAACACTAATCCCAAGGAAAAGTACAAAAATACAACTTACAGGGAACAATACAAACAATACCAGTTACAGGGAACAATACAAGCATACAACTTACAGGGAACAATGCAGAAAATACCAGTTACATGGGACAATACACAGATACAACTAACATGCAGCAGTACAAGAAATAACAGTTACAGGGAACAATAACAGAAATACTAATGCCAGGGAACATTACAAATATACAACTTAAAGGGAACAATACCAAAATACCAGTTACAGGGAACAATACAAACATACCAATTCCAGGGAACTATACAAAAATACTGGTTACAGGGAACAATGCACAAATACAACTGACAGGAACAATGCAAAAATACTAGTTAAAAGGAATAACGCAAAAATACCAGTTACAGGGAACAATACAAGAATACAACTAACAGGAACAATGAAAAAAAAA
>MJUT01045729.1:512345-523149 GCA_002080005.1 Gigantidas platifrons | reverse complement strand
GAACAGGAACAATACAAAAATACCAGTTACAAGGACCAATAGCAGAAACACTAATCCCAAGGAACAGTACAAAAATACAACTTACAGGAAACAAAACAAAAATATTAGTTACATGGAACAATGCAAAAATACAACTAACAGGAACAATGCAAAACTGCCAGTTATCGGGAACACAGCATGAATCCAGCTAACTATTAGATTGCATAATAACAGGACAGCACACTTGAAACATGGAATACTGCGTGAAAGCTGGTTAGGAGTGAGCATTGGTATGTAAATTGAAGTACAACAAACCTGAACAAAGGAATACTAAGGAACAGCTGGTTAGGAGTGATCGTTGATGGTAAGTTGAAGTGTAACAAGCTTGAAACAATGAATACAGACTAACAGGTAGTTTCCAGTTATCGTTGAAGTACAACAAAATTGAAACAAGAAATACTGATTAGCATCTGCTTAGTAGTGATTGTTGACGGTAAGTTGAATTGCAACAAGCTTGAAAAAAGGAATACAGAGTCACAGCTGGTTATGAGTAATCGTTGATGGCAAGTTGAAGTGCAACAAAGTTGAAACATGAATACTGAGTAACCGCTGGTTATGAGTGATCGTTGATGGCAAGATGAAGTGCAACAAAGTTGAAACAGGTATACTGAGTAACCGCTGGTTATGAGTGATGGTTGATGGTAAGTTGAACCGTAACAAGCTTGAAACTAGGAATACTGACTAACAAGTGGTATGTAGTGAAAGTCATTGGCAAGTTGAAGTGCTACAAACTTCAAACAAGAAATACTCAGTAACAGCTGTTTAGCAGCGATCGCTGATGGCAAGTTGAAATGAAAAAAAATGAAACTATGAATACTGAGTAACAGCTGGTTAGGAGTGGTCATTGATGACAAGTTGAGGTACAGCAAGATTAAATATAAATCAATCCCATGCCTTAGTGGAGTTCATGTTGCTCAATCTGTAGTGCTTTGTGGACCGGCCATTGTTTATATTTTCGTAGTTTTTCCTTGACAATTGTTTGTCTGTTTGTCTTTGATTTACAAATAAATTAGTATTTGTTTTTAATTTACAATCCAAATAAGCGCATTGGTCTGGTACAAAGAAGACATAATCATAATTGAACCGATATGCAACTCGTCCTTGCCATGATATTACTGACAAGTGGCTCTCTTGGAAGATCGTCACTTACTGACGATTCAATTTATAACTGCCTATAACCCCCTATGGTATATTCAAACTTTTCATACATTTAGGAGATAACTGTATTTTATTTGAAAATTGCACGGCATCAATTGGAGATTGTTGGTTGCAAATTGAGTTTACTGGCGACGCATTAGCGAAGCCAGTAAACGGATATTTGCGACCATTAAATCGACAATTGACGCCGTGAAATTTCAAATATAATACATGTATCTCCATTCTAATGTAATCATGAGTAGGATAGACATACATACATCATATAATTATGTATATTTCCGTATTATTGACAAGATAACATCAGCGGTAATTAGCTCAATATAAATAGTTCATACTATTTCAACCGTGGATTTGATGAAAATTACACCATTAAATCGACAATTGATTCCGTGAAATATTCAAATACAATTCAGTTATCTCCATTCAAATGTAATCATGTGTATTGCTACATTGTTGACAAGATGACGTAAGCGGGAATCGTCTAAGCTATCTCATGATCTTTACTCGTGGAATTGATACCATGAACATTACAGCATTATCCAATCACAAACCAGGGATATTAAGCAACTACGTTAGAATGTCTCTTTTCAAATCGTAATCCATTAGATTTCATATCCACCAAAAAACATTTTACGCTGTACATTTGCAAAATGTCAAGGCGTCAGAATAAATTCAAAATGGTGGTGCTTTCATTGGAATTACTTAATTAGATATAACATTAATAATGTGTACATATAATTATTAGTACTTGATAGTATATGATATACATACATTTTCATATATATATAAGAAGTCAAAATTTGCACAACATTTTGATATATATAACAATCATATGTTCTTACTGACGAGGTATATAGAAATAAATAAAACAGAAACAACAACCAAGGCATATATTATCTCGCAAGTTATCATATGTCCTAAAATAAACGAAGAAGACACATCCAGAGACACATGCAACATTGGGCACAAGACGCAAAACGAACACACACAAAAAAAAACATGCATCACAACATAGATACGAGCTAGGAAAAAGATGAGGAACAGAGAGGAAATAACATAAATTTGACCTGGTATTTGCCAAAACGCTTGTAAATTAAGGATCACACTTTTACTGAGATAAATATCAACTGAAATGCTGAATTTTTATTTTCACTTGGTGTTTGAGGACACATTAGATGTGCTTCATCTGCCTGTGTATCGTTATCGTCAATAACAAATACAAGCACAAATATAAAACAAAACCACAAAATCGATGTAAACACTAACTCATATAAATAAAAACCGATAATAAGATCTGCTACTGTGTGAGGGTTAGCTTTTTATACATCATTTACTGTACAGTTAGTATTTCTCACGGACTTCACATTTTTGCTGTATTTACTGTTACACAAATGACGAGTTTAAATCCGTAGACATAAGAATCAACATGATAACATGATAGCTCTGATTGTGAAACAACTAAGCGCTATTAATGAATCTCAGTTCAGTGCCAGGTTTTAGTGGAGTCCGTGTTGCTCAATCTGTAGTGTTTTTATGGCTCCTCATTGTTTATGTTTTTTTGCATTGTGTTGTTGCCCATTGCTTCTGTGTTCTTCTCTGATTGACGAATAAATTCTCATTCCATTTTAGCTTATTATCCAATAACATAAAGGGAATTAAATTACCAGGTGAACCGGGTGGGGATGAACTAGAAACCAAAATTAGTATGTTTGTAGACGACACACAACTTTTCAACAAAGATGAACACTCTGTTGAAAAATCTGTTGACATACTATCAAAATATGACAAGGCATCTGGATCAAGAATTAATTATAATAAAACGAAAGCTATTTTTATTGGCACTGATTGCCATAGACAACCAAAATTTAATAGAATATCATGGATTAAAGTAAATGTAAAAACTTTGGGGGTATATCATGGTTACAATGTTGACAATGATAAAATTTGGAAGGACATTATTGATAGAATGAAAAATTGTGTACAAGTTTGGAAAAGCAGAACACTTTCTTACAAAGGTAAAACTATAATAGTGAAAAATCTTTTGATATCATACTGTGGATTTGAAATTGAAATGAAGGGCATTCCTGATAAATTTAAAAAAGAAATCGAAACATTAACTTGGGACTTTATATGGGATGGGAAAGTAAATCAGATAAAAAGAGATGTATGTTGTTTCGATATAGAAAAGGGTGGAATGAGTATGGTTAATATATATTCTTACATTGAAAGTAGAAGAATCAAATTTATTTATCGCATCATTAATGAACCAATCGAATGTTGGAATGCTATTGGAAAATATTGGTTAAGTAGAGTTGATTTGAAATTTAATGAAACTTTTTTTGTTTGTAAATGCACAAATAGTGCATCCTTAAATTTAAACAAGCATCCATTGTTTTATCAAAAATCAATCCAAGCATGGACAAAATTTTTACAATGTGTTCAAAAGGTGGAAACCAGAACAGATATTTTACAGGTTAGATTATTCGGGAAATGTAATATAATCTACCAAAACAAACCTTTCATATTTTCTTCTTTTTTAAAAAGTAATATAAGGACTATTCAAGACATATGGGATGAAAATTCAAAACAATTCATCGATTGTAATTTATTATACTCTTAAGTTGATAGACAGGATAAACTGTATCTCAGAATACTCTAAAATTAAGAAATGTATTCCAAACAATTACTTAAAATTTATTAAAAAATAAAAATGAAGATATAGATAACGAAGCTAAAAGTAGAAATAAAATGAAATTGTTAAATAATTTAAAACTTACAGAAGGAAAAGTCATTAATACAAAAGACGTTAAAGTTAAAATTATACAATAAATTCTTAATAAGAAATCATTACCAAAATGTCAAGATAAATTGAATAATGTTTATAACGAAGAATTTCACTGGCCAAAATTTGGACTAATCTTAAAAGGCTGGACATCAGTAATAAAATTAAAGAATTCCAATGGAAATGCATCCATAACATTATCTATACTGAGAGTAAACTTAGAAAAATTAACTTATCAAATGGAAAATGTCATCTTTGTAGAGAATCAAATATTCAAGAAGATCTCCAACACTTGTTTTTTAAATGCAGTATAGCAAACTGCTTCATATCAAACATCACAATTTCAATAAACACTTTAGAAATGGGAATTGTTAACATAAATGAGAAAAGTATGATGTTTGGATTCAATATAGGGGGTAATCATGCATTTCTATTAAATACATTAATTTTTATATATAAGTGGTCTATTTGGAAGGCGAGATATAAAGTTAAATATGACAACATTCACATCAATCAAACTTTACTTTATAACATATGGAAACAGACTTTAAAATCTGAACTAAATATTTTGCTAAAAGCCAATTGTAATAATACAATTGATAAAACCAAAATATTGTCAATTATATCCTTAATTAGTAGTTAGTTATAAAATACATATGTATTAGTAAATGGTAGATGTTGACGCTATCATAAAACATCTTTCTAGAATATTGGTTTTAAAATTGATATATTTAGTGGTGTTTTTGAAATGTGTATATGTGGACTCTAATTAATCTCTTATCAACCCTGGGTAAGTGATATATTGTAAAACAGGGAACCTTAGATTATGTTTTGCTTACCTGGGCATCTAAGGTGTTTTGTTAACAGGCAAGGCAAACAATAAAGTATTATGTTATTAAAAAAAAACAAAAAAAACTTACTATCCAAATAAGCCTATTGGTCTAGTACAACGAAGACATGATCATAAACTTGTCCTCGCCATAATATTGCTGAAAAATGGCTCACTCAGAACAATCACTAACTGACGATTTAATTTATAACTTCCGATAACCTCCAATGTTATTTTCAAACTTTTCGTGCATTGTCTCTTTACAAATCGCAATTCACTATATTCATATCCACCAAAATACTGTTTACACTGTACATTTTACTGTATCATGGCTTCAAAATAAATTCAAAATTGTGGAACTTTTATCAGAATTATATAATTAGATATAAAATGTGTCAGGTGTATTATGTTTTTTATCTTCTTTTTTTTAACTAAGCTTTATTGAACTCTGTACATTTTGTTCGTAATGCAAACAGTACCGTTACTTTATCCCGGCTGCGTTAGCGTTAGGAAGCATATGCAATTATTAGTATTTGTTAGTATGAAATATATATTATAGATGCATTTATAGATAAATGTGATAAATGATAAATAAACGTCTAAAATGTAGCACAACAACATACAAAAAAAACGTTAAAATATAACAAAAAATAACTATCAGTCTTCAAAAAGAATATAATTGTAATCAAGTTGACGGATATTTCACTTGACCGACAAGCTTCATCAGCGTCTGCAATCTGATTTGAAAAATTGTCACATGACCATCAGTTATCGTGACGTAAAAATCATAATCTTGAACTTTATACTTTATTTTATTCAAATATATGTGTACAATAATTTATAAACAATATGAAAACAATGAGAAAATGTAATGATGAAATTTACCAACTAGCTAAGGACCAGACAGGTTAAAAAGTTAAAAAACAACAAAATATTTAAGCATTTTTGTTTATGCCCTCCGGATGTAGTGTTTCTAACTCGCGGATGAAAAAAAAACTCTCTCTTTTTTGTCTTTGATTCTCTTTCCAACTTGGATTGTGGTCAATGATGTAAATTTTTGACCTACCAAAGTCATCCAATGAGTGCCCCGGCGACACAAAGTGTTGACTCACGGGCAAGATCGTTATGATGCGTAAGGTCACGTCTGTGTCCATTCATTCTTTTGTTGAATGATTGGACACTTTCTCCTACGTATTGCGACCCGCAGACGTGACAGTCAAGGAAGCACACCACATTAGGTGTTTTGCAATTGACATTGCAAAAGATCTTATACTCCTTTCCTGTCGTCTTGCTATGGAACACTAGTGCGTGTTGCAATTGGAGACAGCACTTGCAGCGCTTGTCACCACATGGTTTACACTGGCCGACCGTCGATGAAGGTCTAGATACAGTAGCTCTGACCAGTGTATCCTTAATGTTTTTAGGTCGCCGGAACGCTACAACGAGTGGTTCAGGGAACAACTTGGCCAGCGTTTCACTTTTTTCAATTTCTTTCCAATGATGACGGGCAATGCCTGAAATTTCTCCATAGAGCGATTGTAAGTGAGAACAAGACGAAGCCGTTTGTTTATCTTTGTTTCTTTGGACTCCAGGAGGTAATTTCTGTTAATATTACTGGCCTTTGAAAACCCACTCTCTATATTGTTTTTCATTATATCCCCGTCTCTTCAAATGATGGCGTAAATTTCCTAGTCTTTGCTTGGTGGTTTCAACAGTGGAGCATATTCGCTTAACCCTAATGGCGTGGCTGAATTTGATACTCTTAAAACGGTGCTTTGGATGGCAAATACTGGGTGAAAGGTATTGATGTTTGCTTGTGGGTTTAGAGTATAAATCAGTTCCCATGTCGCCCTCCTTAACCGTGGTGGTAGTATCAAGGAAGGACATTTTGGTTTTCGACGCTTCGTGTGTGAATTTTATAGACGGATGGATACTGTTGGCATGTTCGAAAAATTTATCAGGCCCTTTATCGCTATGTATCCACTTCATGTCAACGCAATCCATAAATCGGAGCCATGAAAGAAGTTATTTAAGTGACAAGAAGAGTAATCGTTCTTCTAGCCCCCCCCCCCCATAGCAATGTTGGCATAGGCGGGTGCCATTGTGGTTCCCATAGCTGTCCCATTTATTTGAAGATAATGGTTTCCGTCAAAAGTAAAATTATTCTTTTTTAAAACCCGTGTAAGCATCTCCACTAAACATTCTGTCGGAGGTTCTTGAACTGTTCGTTGTTCCCATATTTTTCTGCATGCAGCAATTCCGTCATGATGGGGAATGTTCGTACAAAGGGAAGTTACATTCATGGTAACAAGCGTGGTATTTTCTGGAATGGTTAAATGTTCCATTTTCTTCAAGTAGTCGGGGGTATCTTTGATGTGTGATTGAAGGTTTTGAACGAACAGCCGAAGTTGAAAATCAATAAATTTCGATATCTTTTCCGTTGGGTGAGCATTGGCTGACACAAGCGGTCTCCACGGATTGTTTTCCTTGTGAATTTTAGGCAGCAGATAGAAACAGCCTGGCTTGGGATCCTCTGGAGTAAGGTACTCCATGGTCTTATCGTCTATGTGGCCACGAGCATGCATAGCCTCTAAGGCCCGCGTGATCTTCTGCGTAAAATCCAGTGTAGGGTCAGAATCTATTTTTTCATAGAATCGACAATCGGACAGTTGTCTTTCTGCTTCTTGTATATATGCCGTTTTATCCATGACTACTACTGCGCTCCCCTTATCTGCTGGTTTAATAATAATATCATCTCTTTCCTGTAGATCCCTAAGGGTTGATCTTTCTTCATCGAGTTCACGAACATTTATTTTAGGAGCATTTCGACAAAAATGTAAACCCTTAGAAAGCAACGCTGATTCGGCTGAATTTAGGGGTTTACTGGAATGATTGACAACCACGTTAGATTTTCTATTATCTTCTTTCGTTTCCGTCTGAAACGTCGTGTACGCGTCTTCATCACCAACACTGTGTCATAGGTGGAATCAATTGGAGTTTTGGATTTGATTCCATCCCTTTTAAACTTTGCATCTCGTTTCTTGAAAATTTAGTGTCTTCTAATTTTTGATTTTCATCTAGACGACGCATATGTTTGGAAAATCGTCTGTCGAGAGTTGTTCTTCACTGGTTTTAAGCAAATCCGAAAACAAATTTTCGAGGCCTTTCTTTTGGTATGAGGTATCGTCTAAAAGAAGTTTGAAAAGTCCCATTGAACATTTTCTAATATACTTGTATAAAGTTGCGTCTATATTACCTGTATATATATATACACACAAAGAATAGAAGTTAAGCACCTCCTGATATATTAAAACATAACCAGTTTAGATTCTAATATTTATATTGATTATAGCAAGAACAATATTCCATTAAAAAGATGTGCTCACACAGGTGTGACCATTATGTCTAATATCGACTAGTCATGCACGTGAAGCATGCCTCTCACGCATTACTCAAAATTCAGTATGCTCTTGCTTCGAATTTGGATATTTAAATCCGGTGTTTTAAAAAATGTATTCATTATCAGTAAGCATGGTATGAAGGCGAATATCAGAACCACAAAGATGGCAAATAATCGGCATGCATACAAAATGGATGTCCTTTGGTGCTATTGGACGTCAGATGGGCTACCACTATTCTGTAGTCAGCCGACTGGTGAGAATACTCACACATAAACCAACAAAATAAAATACTTGCCAATATCCGGCAGACTACGAGTAACATCTGATCGTGACGACAGGGCATTGCAGCGTTTGGTTAGACGGATTTCATTCGCAACCAGTCCCTTGCTCAAACAACACTTGCTGCCCGATAGACGTCTGTCAACAAGTACAGGTATAAACCGTCTGCAATCAGCGGGACTTAAGTCAAGGAGAGTCATTAAACGTCCATTGTTGGCAGACAGACATCGACATTCACGTTTGGCATGGTGTTTAGCAGGACTTGGATGGAATTTAAGGACATGGCGCAAGATTCATTGGTCAGACGAGAGCCGGTTTCTGCTTCATGTAACCGACGACCGGATGAGGGTTAGGAGACACAAACATACAGCCTATTCCCCAAGGAACATCAAGCCAACTGTCCCTTATGGTGGAAGTTCAGTAGTAATTTGGAGCGTATCTCTCATGACGACAAGCTGGATTTAGTCACCATACAAGGCAACCTAACTAGTGATCAGTATATCAGAGACGTCTTGAAACCAGTTGTTGTCCCCGACAAACACCCACTAGCTACAAGGCTTGTGTATATGGATGACAACACCAGGCCTCATCGTTCAATATCAGTAACCGCCTACCTCGAAAGCGAAGACGTGACTTTTGTTCCTTGGTCAGCCATAAGCACGGATTTGAATCCAATTGAGCATAAGAGACATGTTAGGCCGTCGTATGCATGCTCGGGAACCTCCTGTGCAAAACATTCGTCAGTTGGAAGCAGTATTGCATCGGAAAGGGCAGCAGCTATCACAACAGGTCATCCGATGTCTAACTGAAGGGATAGTGTAAATGTATTTTATTAATTAAGACATATCACAAATGACATACATAGCGAGACAAATACAACTGCAATTGAATTAATTAAAGGGATCCGAAAACAAGCTATTGAAGTTATATAAGAAGAGATGAGACGCTGGGATGAGACCTTCATCCAAGCACGTGGGGTTACACTCGGTACTGCACTTTGAACAATAGATGTCGTCAAGTGATTCATAAGTGACGTTTTGAAAGTGAAATGACAATCTTATCGTTCTTCTTGAACTATGAAGGTCAATCCTTAAAATGGACATGCTTAACTGCAAAAGGTGGCCTTGTAACAGTATGATTAAATATTCATTAAATTAACACTTTTCTTGAATTTTTTGTGGTTTTTTACAGCCAATGTAATGTCCTAACAGGTCACCATTGCGTTCTGGAGATTATCTGGTCAGTAATCTCGTTATACTTGTCGTATCATTTGCCATTTCAAAAAACATTTGGATGCTCATCTTTTTTCTTTTGTATACATATACAGGTAATAGAGTATATCGGCGAAACTATATACAAGTACACCTGTAAATATGTTTGTATTTTTAATCTACATGGACGAACCCCACTTCACATAGCAGCATTGTATCGACATACTCAGCTGGTTGAGTTATTACTTGAAAAAGGAGCAAATATAGATCACAGAGATAATACAATAAGTACCAGTTACATCCGGTCGTAATATAAAGTGAAGTTTACCTAATTAAACATATAGTATTACCATAACATCCACCTGCAGATTTTATAGTTTTAATCAGTAATATATATGTACATTCATTGAGACAGTTATTAGCCTTCATAATAACAGGACAACAAGCTAGAACCAAGGGATGCTGAATAACAGCTGGGTAGTAGGGATCGGAAGGGTCAGGTTGAAGGACAACAAACTTGAAACAAGGAATACTGAGTAACAGCTCGTTAGTAGTGATCGTTAATGGCGAGTTAAAGAGGAAACAACGTGAAACAAGGAATACTGAGAAACAGCTAGTTTGTAGTGATAGCTGATGACAAGTGCAACACACTTGAAAACAAGAAATATTCATTGTTTATGTAGTGTTTTCGTGTGGACCTGTCATTGTTTATGTAGTGTTTATGGACAGGTAATTGTCTATGTAGTGTTTTGTGGACCGGTCATGGTTTATGTAGTATTTTCTGGACCGGTCATTGTTTATGTAGTGTTGTGGGGACCGATCTTTATTTATGTATTGTTTTGTGGACCGGTCGTTGTTTATGTAGTGTTGTGTGGACCGGTCATTATTTATGTATAGTTTTGTGGATCGGTCATTGTTTATGTAGTGTTTTGTGAACCTGTCATTGTTTATGTAGTGTTGTGGGGACCGATCTTTATTTATGTATTGTTTTGTGGACCGATCGTTGTTTATGTAGTGTTTTGTGGACCGGTCATTGTTTATGTATAGTTTTGTGGATCGGTCATTGTTTATGTAGTGTTTTGTGAACCTGTCATTGTTTATGTAG